>ARYC01009014.1:0-39266 GCA_000711775.1 Oxytricha trifallax | reverse complement strand
TGTGGGTGCTCTTGTTTTCTTTGAATCCATTCTGGTAGTTTCCTGTTGTCAGTAGTTCACTCTTAGATTCAATAACTTTGTTAATTATCACCTTTTCCACTATTTTACTTAGGTGGGAGTTTATCACTATTGGTCTAGTATTGCTGACTTCTGGATATAGATTATTCTGGTCTTTGCTCAGTAGTATTAATCTCCCTTCCTTAATGTATTCTGGAATCTATCGATTATTTAGCCAGTTTGATATTTTCTCGCTTACTGTCTACTTCATTCTTTCTGATTTAAGCATCATTTTTCCATCAAAGCCATCTGGGCCAATGGCCTTATTGAAGTTACACTCTCCAATACTTCTTTTTACATCATCCACATTACAGAAGCTTCCTTCTTCTAGGTCCTCGTTCATTATTACATCTGCTCTTTTTGGTTCTTATCGTCCACTTCCTCTTTAGTCTTTAAACATTTGCCCATAGAATTCTAGTATTTATTTTTTTGTTTGTTCCCCTATTTCTACTCTCTCATCTTTAATCGTCAGTCCTTTTATTGGTTAACATTGCTTTTAAGTTTTTGTCAGTCGCTTTACCATGTAAAAGAACCCTTTTACATCGTTCTTGTCTAGGCAATGCTCTAAGTCTCTAATTGCTTCCCTCCATTGCACCTTTATTTCCTGAAATGCATCTCTTAACTTTGTGTTATTGTTGTTCTTAATCGCCCATTCCGGTGGTTGTTGATACCAGTTTCTCCCCTTGGTTTATCTCCCTAATTTATCCTCAAAACATTTTTTGATTGGGTTCTCTAAGTCATCTGCTGTAATTTCCCTTCCTTCTTCAATAAACGTCTTCCAGCATTGCTTCCTCACATCTGATATCCTAATTGTTCTTTCTTTATCCGTTAATTTGAAATCATTCTCCTGAAATTATATTTTGAGTCTTACTTGGATGAGTTTGTGGTCAGTTAGTGTCATTTAATTTGTTTCCCATCCAATTGTCTCACGTTTGAGAAAATCTGATCCAATTAGTTGCCTTTAACATGAGTTTCCACTCCTTGAGGAATGGATTCTTTCAATCCTTCTTTGTTCAGTCTTTTTCCCAGCTCTTTAATGTGGTAGTTGAAATCTCCCATAACTATTATCTTCTATTTCTAGCACTTTTGTTTTAATGATTTTATCATGTAAATGAGTCTGTTTTGTAATTCTTTAATCTCGTCGTTCCAGTACGGTGGTATATACGCTGTAATAATGTGCAGAGGAAAACCTCTCACGTTAAGTATAGTCCAAGTTAGGTATTGTTTCAAGGTTTTTACCGTTTTCATTTCGAATTTGCCGTTATTCATCACCAATACTCCTCCATTTCTAGCCAGTTAGGTCTGTGCTATATTCTTGTTGTTGAGACCGATTAATCTTTACAACCTAGTTTCCACCAGGCCAATATAATCGGGGTTTTTGTTCTCTATTTCTTTAAGAAGTTAATCTTGTTTAAGTTTTGAGTTCAGACCTCAGACATTTTGTAGGCAAATTTTGAATTCCAAATGTCTTCGTGTTAATCTATCTCTTCTTGCTAATGATGTCATCTCTTCTTTTAGATCTCCATTTTTCCGCAATTCTCTCGTTCCTTCTTACCCATCCTTCAGGCTCTCTAACTGGTTGGTAAAATTCGAGCTGTCGGCTATTGTCAATCTTGACCGAAAATTTGTTTAGGTTTTTGAATTGATTATGATTCAACTAAACATTCAGGTTTTGGTACCTCGAGTTTTGCGAATTCGAATTTGAGTTTGAATGTTCAAAGTATTAGTCCAGTGTTCGCTGTTGAGGAATGACTTTCACTTCTTGGCTTTTGTCTTCCATATAAACTGCCAGTTTCCTCCTTCCACTGATTGGCTGTTTCTCCTTGTCCATTTTTGCCGCGCCTTCTTTACCGCCTTAATAACTTTTAATTAATTATTATTTTAATTTTTTTTATAAATAAATTATTAAAAAATATAATGACAATTAAAAGCAAAATTAAAAGGGGAAAATTTTCAAACCTTTCAAATTATCTTATAGAAATTAATCATTCAATATCCTCTATTATAAATTATAGTTAAAGAAACTGCGCATTACAAGCGTCTGAAGCTATCAAGCCTTATACTACTTCAGTTTAACAAACCTTTCTCCTTTTATTTCTTTTCTTTCTTATTATTCACAATTCATCCAGTGTAAACATCAAATAGTAGAAAATGAAAAAGACTCTAATCTATTTAGTGATCAACTATCTTCCCAATAGATTTATTTGACCACTATCTATAACATCTAAATTGTGAATATGCTCAAATACTGCTTCCTTACTTATCAAAATTTACCTGGAAGTGTCGTCTTTGGACTAAGCTCCTATGCAATACTGACCTCTTATCAAATCTTAATCTCTTATTTAGTACCCCTGGGTCTTATCAGTTTGATCTGGTCGGAACATTTAATACTATTGTTATTATTCTTGATAAACCATTACCACTTCAAATATAACTAGATCAACAAGTAAGAATGGCTGTTAAATGCTAGAGTCATGAAAGTAGTATAGAAATACTATCAAAACTCTAAGATTAAATCGATAATATCTATATATTAATTTTAATATAACTCCTTACTTGCTATATTGAAAGTTGAATAATAAACTTTTGATTCATAGTAGATCCAGCCTTAAATATTTTAAGAGATTTTAACATGACCAAGCTTCTCCAAGCTAGATAGAATGTTGAAATCACTAGATTAAAGTATAACAAATACTAATAGCCATAAGAGTTATATCTAACACAAATTTGTGATATTAAATTTGAAAGTTAAAGATAAGAGAAAAGGCAAATATCTGGATTATTGAATCTCCAACCTTTTCTTAAATATGATTACCAGTTGTAAAGATCTGCTAAAGAAATCTAATATATAATGGTTATTAAATGCTTCCTTTATAAAAGTTACTGAGTATTTGTATCGAATGAAAAATAAAATGTTACCAGAAAAGAGACACGAGTTTCCTTTTCTTTATAATATTTATCTCTAATTGCATAAATTGATCATTCAATAATATCCATAAAAATAAAAAGAGGTTAATATTTAAAGTATTACTCAAGAAATATGGATTTAACCAACCCCATTAGATGAGACCCTACTTTTAATCTTTTTCTTGTAAGCAATATTCTTAATGTTTGGATGTGAATGTACCTTAAATTTTATTTTTAAATATAGGGGATAACTTTAGAAAATGAATGAAAACAATTTGCCACCAATAATAATAAAGTTAGATAGTCTTTAGAAGATAATCAATTTACAGAATTATTAACTAAGAAAGTTAATAGATAGGTAGTCCCAAATGAGTCGTAACCTAAAGAAAGGGTTCAAATAACTCACTCTAAAATATAGTAAAGGGACAAACCAACTTCTTTTTGAAGATAATGGGGCCGACTAATAAAACAACAGATAAATGAAAGTAAAAAGCATCTTTAAAATCTAGAGTTCAGTTAAGAGATCTTAACAACCTTAACCCCCCCATTAAAACATCAGTTAACTTTGATAACATTTAGTTGCAAAGAAACAACATGAGATGGACTTCACTTCCAGCAATCATGAAAGCCAATACGGAAACTATCTTAAACTTAAAAAAGGTGATAGACGAAGTCTCCGTTAAAGAGAACAGCCTCTTTTCCCTAGTTCAAAAATGTAGGGACACCACTGATGTCATACTAAATGAGACGATTCCACTAATTCAAGAAGAGCTCCAAGGACAACAAATAAAATGCCTCAACGCCTTCCAATCACATGTTAACTTACTATTCGTAATGATCCTCAAAATCCAGAAATACAACCAAACCTAGGAACTAGGACACATCCACGACATAGCTATAGCTACAAAAAACAAGAACTTTGAATATCACTTCAGAGAAGAAAGATTCCAAGCCTTAATTCATTAATTTGCTTTTACTATCAAATACCCCTAGGTGATATAGGAATCAACTTTCAAAGTAGCAAACCTAGCTATAAAATCACTGGAAAATTTAGTCAACTAAGGAGGACTCAAACAACATATACCCTAACCATAAGTAAGATAGCAACAACCAAAAGTGGAACAAAGAGAGAAATCAGTTTTTGAAGACGTAGAGATGGATGGGGACGTACCCATTCAAATTGACACGTCAATCAAAACAGGTAACAAACCTAAGTACAAATCTACTACCAGTGACGTAACACATACATCAGAAAAGTCTGACCAGTATAATTTCATCTGATCAGTTCAGCACAGAAATCAAAGTAAACTTAGGAAAAGTATATACCATACATGAAGTCAATCACAGACTCCAAAAACAACTTCAGTTCAGATTACTAGGCAACACCAACTATTAAATGGATGATATAATTATTAAAAATTTATCACTATAGTCAAACCAATAGGTTAAATGGTACTTTGCCAAACTTAAAAATAAATTTTGGCACGAACTGGATGTAGAGGAGAAACACGAATTTAAACTCTTTATTACCCCAGACTTCACAAAAATTAATCTCAACATTTAAAAGTCGACATCGGAAAACACCATGATTGTTCTCTATGTAGATGCAAAAAGATATGGTATTGACCAACTCAAAAATCAAATATTCCCACACCTCTAACAAATTTCTATGTTCAAAGCTAAACCAAAAAGTGTATAGATGGGAGGAACCCACAAAATTGAACTAAAATTTAAGAAAGGAGAGGAAATGAATGTCTTTTTATACAACTAGCAATAGAGAAAAAGTAACCAACAGTAAGTTCTGGAAAGGAGTTACGAGATGGAAGAGAAAGAAGATACTGGACATCCACATTAAGACGAAGAAAGTCTACTGAAGACCAGATTACTTAAAATGAAAAGGGCTTGACCCTTATATATATATTAAACATATTTAAGATCGGGGGTCCCCAGAGACCTCAATGTGATCATATTATTATTATTATAATCAATTTACAAAACCAAAACTCTAATTTAGATATGAATAAAATACAATATAATGATGTCACCGTTTATGTAGACTTGTTTTACCATAGAGTTTAACGAGTCTTACTTAAATTATTTATAAATATCTGATATTATATATAACCAACAGAAAATCCTGAAAATTAAAACCAAAAATCCAGAACATTACTTATAATACTATCGTGGGACATTAGACCAAGATGTTTAATTAATAATTAGTATAAAATTATGGTAAAAAGTTAGTTATCAAACTTATTGTTTGTCTTATGGTTATTTGTATAAACAATTGACTTTAACATCTTGCTTTCCAATTGTAAAGTGAATTACAAGAAATTACAATTAATTTGTTAATAATTAAAGTATTAATATCTCAAATAGCAATAAAACAAAAAAGATGAATAATAAATTTGGTTTATAGCTATTTAACAACTAGGGTAAAATTTACAACTTGCATTAATTATGCTAATTATTTTTTTAAACTTTTAAAATGATTAATTACAATTCTTTAATGTGTTATTACTAAAATATGAACAATTTCAATTAAGTTTATAAAAATTATAATGTTACGATATTTTAATCAAACCATAATAATCATCACTACTTATTCAATGCCTTCCAATGCTTCACAGAACTACTTAAATTAATCTATAGGAATGGTATTTTTGCCTGTTATTATACCTTAAAATATCACAAGGACAGTTTAATATAAGTCTATTAATATCAGTATATAATAAATCTTTAGATATAAATTAATTTTATATTCAAAAATGCTATAAATTAACATATCATAAAAGTTTCTGAAGAATAGGCAAAATGAAAATCAAATGTAAAACTAATTTAATTATGAATGTGAAATAAGTGTAAATGAATTATAAGTCATTAAATCATCAACATAGTTTAGATTAATTCTGAATATTTTTAGCAATTAATTTATGTACCTTTGATTTTTGTATATTCTTAGACTTCTCCTTGAGCTTAGCTGCGATATCTTTTTTCTATTAGTTTTGCTTGTTCGCTTAGTCCTACAAACTCCTTTGCTTTTAGCAACCCCTCTGCTCACTACGACTCCTCAATTGCTGGTCTCTCCACTGTATTGTGACTCTCTGATCTTTCTAATTGTGGTCTATCTCCAAGACATCTGCCATCTTCGTCTTGTCCTCGGAAGCCATCTCAAACATCACTGCAAACTCAGTAGCATCTCTGCATCCTCCTCAGTAGTTGCCATCGTTATCGTCACTTCTCTCGCGCTTCTCGGGCTCTCTATCCTCAATAACTACCCCAATGACGAGTTTCTCTACTCCCCCTTGACTTACACATCACATGGAGGCTAGTCTCCACATTGGGCATCTTCGCATTTTTGAACTTTAGGTATTGCAAACGAAGTAAGGTGCGGACATTTGAATAGGAGGGGTTAGTTATACCACGTGATTCTTCATGTTCTAATCTTCGGAGATGGAGTCTCCGACTTAGACAAGTGTCTTAGATCGCAAGATAAGTGAATATCTTTATTTTCGGGGACGCCCTCTACCAATAGCGTGAACCCTGAGGCACATTTACTTTTCAAAAACTGCGTGGATACTCCATTCAAAACAGTCAAACCTGTATATCTCCATATTACTCTGCCCTTTCCACTCTATACTGCGCGTTTTCCTCTATCTTGTTCTGTAGGGTGCGTAGGCGTATTCTCTAGCTATATAAGTAATTCAAAAGAGATGGAGTGCGCTTTTAATAAGGAGGCACAGGAATCCTAGAGCAGTTTACCATGCGCGCTGCACTCGTTGGCATATCAACCAATACAGTTCCCATCCACTCTGACACTTCAGACCTCCACTATAACTTTTTCGCATCAATGGGATAGGCTCAGATACCAAGAGAGTAGAAGTTGATCAATGTTTAGCAAGTAGCGAATACAAGACTATCTATCACTATTACTCTTTCAGTCATTGCCTCTATACCAATAGTTTCAGCACAAACGAAGTTACCATATCAAGCACTTCTAGCTCATATTGCACCAAGGATTACTTGACATACGTTAATACCAATATCCCAACTGCTCGAAGAGTCGAAAGTATTGTCGGTTTGCAAGAGATGGTCACATGATCATTGGACCATACAAAGCCACAAGTGTTCTATGGCAGCCTAGTGATGTTGACGCTTGCAATGGTGTTACAGTAAATGGCAAATGAGTATATGTCTCAACCTTCTTATTCTCATTTCTTGCTGCCCGTTTAAGCCCCAGTAGAAGTGCCTTGATGGCTGGCAGTTGCCCCAGAAATGCTTAAACATGCCACAGTAGTTTATGTCACTAGAGTTAGGTTGCCTGATATAAGGCAGTCGCCATTAATGGCAGTGAGGCTTAATGTTCTGATTCAATATCGCTTATTGAAATGACGAGGTTAATTAGTTTCTGTTTAATTAAAAGTACCAATTTTCACTGTTAATTGTTTTAGTTGTAAACTTATTCAAATTATAATAAACATTCATCAACAATTGTGATATTTATTGTATTATTAAAGATTGAATGCTACCTTTTGCCACCTTTTTTAATTCATTCAATGGGGTTTTATAATAAAATATATAATGTATTTTAAATAAATATCAATCAATATCAGATTAAAACTATATCTAATGCATTTTATCATTATAAACTAAATATTTGGTTGTTGTTTTATATAGACTAAGGGGTTTTGGGGTAATATTATATTGTTATGTTGTTTCTCTTTAATTTTAATTAAGAAAGGTACTTTTTATTTAAATTTACAACTAAAATAGGTTATATTAATGGGATTATATCCCTGGATATTACCAACATTAATTAAAATTAATAAAGAGAATAACCTCAGTAAGAAGTAACTTAGATAAATTTAAATAATAATATAGTTTAAAATATTCATTTTATAATTGTTACTGAGCTGAACATCATTGTCATTCATTTAAACATTTATAAAAACTTACCAAATATCCTTTTTATACCTGTATAAACCTTCTGATTGTAATCCACTAAATGAACAATATATATTTATATATTTATTTTATTGTCAATTTTCCTAGGCTAAATAAGAATTATGTTAAGTTTGAAAGACTAGTTTACTCGATTGCAAATCCTAATTACTGCCTTTTCTCTGAGGGAATTAGACTCTTTAAGTTTTGATTCATACGTTCCATTCAGTGTGTTTCTACAAAGAAACTATTAATTTACTGTATCAATATTACTGAAATATAAATTTATATTAAATATTATTAAATTATAGATAGATAAATACTAAAGGATACCAAAAATAATAAAAATATTATATAAAGTAATATCAATTAAATACATAAAACTTAGGTAAATTTGAGAAAGTTTAATATAGATAAATGGTTAATTAAAGTGAAACTGTGAACAACTTAATATTTAGTAGCATATATTTAATATTAAATACCAACAACTAAATGCATACATTAGTCGCATTTAATTTAACATATTGTTCTTCTCGATAAGCATATAAGTTTTCTTCGTGTAAAATACTTACTTTATTATGTTAATAGCCCAGTTGTAATCACATTCGCTTCTCTTATTCCTCACTAATATTGCCATACTCTCAGTCATTAAGGTTATGAACAAAATAAATACAGTTATTCACAAGATCTCTAATATTTCTAATAGTACCACCATTTTCTTTGGAAATAATAGCACTAGCATCTCCCATTCTTCTACCTGTAAGAACAGTTTATCAAACGATAATTTAGAATATTGGAGAATTTCTGTGATTGTACCTTGATAGTTATAGAGAAGCATCAACTTCAACTCCATCAATATTACCAATCATAATGATTCCTTTGGCAATTAGGCTTACCACAAATTTCTCTAGAATATCAATAAAAATATTCCATTAAATAGATAATCTAATTTCATCGACGATAGAATGGCCTAACCCGGCAATGGTAGTCTGATGAACTGCTACAAAGATAAAAGTATAAGAACTGTAAGTAATACCAATGCATCCTTCAGTTTAAATATATATACAGATTCCTTGATAGTTTTGACTAATAAGTCTTGTCTAATTCAATGACTTTATAATGGAATTTGCCTTAGTCATATGAAGTGCTGGGATACCCTCAATAATTGAAACTTAAGAAGATTTTAGTATCAACAACTTCGAGATTAGCATTAACTCAAACTTCACAGTTAGTATGTTTCTTAGAATCAGTCATGGTAAACATAAACTTGAATAGCCAACTATTTAAAGCCAGCTTTTTCGCTGCTCACACCGTCTATCTTATTATTTGTAATCGAACGCTTATTGAGTGTAGAAAATATCTATGAAAACATTCCTAATTATACTTGAATTATGCAGAAATATCTATTGAGATTATAGAATAAATATTATGGTTTAAAAAAATCGTTATTTATTATTTTTGGGAAGGTTCTGTAGGAAATACATCTGATACTATCAATATTGGATTCTAGCAAGCTCCTGTTGAAGGTGCGCGTAAATATTGTTCAGTTATGGATACTTGTTGCCCCGTCTGTCTTACTCGTCATCAGCTGTTTTAGTTAGATTTTCTTCTCTAGTTTTTTATTATTATGGTATTATTGCACAAATTATAATTAATTATAATAATTATATTTAAATTTTTCATGTTAAAATTATGAAGTATTCAAAGATGCTAAAAAGTATTGATAATTGAATTATAAGACTTACGGTAGGTGGTTTGATTATGGTCAATTATGCTCCTTTGATTGTAGAGCTAAATGCTTACTAAACTTGAATTAAATTGTGTTGCAAAATGATAAGTTTTACTGTGTTTAATTTTTATTTTATATATATATATATATATATTCTATTATATAATTTTCAAATTAAAATATAGTTTCCTTGAACAATCATTGGGGTTAAAACATGTGAACAATTTGAAGTCTTATAATGTGTCTAATAATGGTATATAATTTATTTGAAGTTCCTAAATCAAGCAAGTATAATCTTAAGTTTAAAAATTAAATTTAAAAGTTAGATGATAGATAGATAATAACTTAAGGTAAAATTAAAATGCATCACTAATAAGATTGTTGTATAATGCAAAATGTAATTCATTACTCATTCTTTCTTTTCTTGTGTAAATGCTTCCTCCTCCTCAATTATCTTTCTCTAAGCATCTCTTTAGGTCGCTAGCTTGTTTCGGCTCTTTCTTCTCCAGTTCCTCCTAAATAGGTCTTGGTTAGGTACTCGAGGTCACATGGTTGTTTACTGCTTGGATTTGGATCAGTTAGGGTTTGTTAGCTCCTTCAATCCCTTCTAATGCTTATTTGCACTTTCTTGTTTAGCGGAATTTCTTGATATCTGCTCTTTCTTAACCCGAGAACTTGTTGGTCCTTGCTTCTGTCCCTATGCTAATATCTGATCCCTTTTGCCAGAATTGGGCCTTCTCGTCAATGTTGTTAGCTCTAAAGTTCCCCTTCTTGATGCCATAGCTTTGGTGATACTTGTTATTTTGTTGGTAGTTCCTCTGTTTTTGCTCTTCCATCATTTTAATCTCCTTCTTTAAAATCGATTATTAGATTTTCTCTTTTTAATTCGATTAAATTTTGAATTTTAATTATAAATATCTTCACATTCTTCTATTTATAACTCAATGATCATTAGATCACATTCTTTAATATTAAGATCTTTCATTCATGAATTTAATTATCAATTTCTGCTTAGATCTTATATTTTTTACGTATGCTACTTTGAAGAGTTTTTTAATCTTCTAAAAAGTAACCATTAGTCTTAATCCCTCTTTTTCCTTCGTCTAGCCAGACCATATTTGCTATGATTTCCACTTATACTTTGAACTTTAAGTCTATTTTTTAGTCTTTGTTCCCTTAGTGTTACGTTGAATCTCGTTGGGTCCCCTGATTCGTTAATTAAATGACTACTTCTCATGTGGGCTGAGTTTACAAAAGTTTTGTGAATGCTAAAATAATGGCACATCCCGTAACTCACAATTGTTCTATCTTAGCTGATTGCCATCATTGTGTCCGTTACGTTCTTAGTTGGAAATAGTTTTTTCTTTTCTCAAGTTCTTGTTTCTTTTCTTAGATTTAGCTTTTGACAACTTATGGTTTTATGAATTGGTCTAAGTTATTCCTTACCTATTTCATGCTCTTCAGAACTAACTATTCTATAATCTCTTTGTTGCACTCTCCTTAAGTTGAGAAACATTTCGAAGTATTTTGTTCGGAATATCTCTAGGAGTTTTAAAGGCTATTCATTTAAGTTGAGTCTCTAATTTATCTATTTCCTCTAACTAAATGTATCCAGCACCTACAAGTGGGGTGTATTTGTAAATTAAGAGTGATCCAATCTGGGCGACCATTATTGTGTCACAGATAGTTGCGTTGTTGGACTTGGTCAAGTTCTAGAAGAAGTAAGTTTGTTTCTTTATCTCCTCCCATGTGTTCTTTAGTAATCAAGAATTGTGTCTTTTTTGTGAGTTTTAAGTTGTGTGATTATTCTATTTCTTTAAAATACTCTAATAGTCTCGTCATCTGTTATTAGCTTTTGAAATTGATGAGAATGTCATCAGCAAACGCGAGGAGTTTTCCTTATTATATTAATGTTCTGATTTCTTTTTGCAAGTAGATAGCATCTTGTAAGTTTATATTGAGTAACATCGGAGACAGTCTGCTAACTTTTGCTACCCCTTTCTCTGATCGAATTTTTTCTCATTCATATACTATCTTGTTGCACTTGTACAACTGCCATATCAGTTTTACTATTTTTTTATCTTGCTCAGTCTTTATTCTTTGCTGCAGAATTTGTAGAAGTTTGTTTTTCCAGACAATTTAAAGATCTATAAAGAGTTACGCCTCTTTATTTTTGCTTTTTCTTCTTGATTCTTTATTTTGATTGAATAATTTTATGATGTTCAGGTGAGTGCTTTTGTTTTCCTTGAATCTATTCTAGTAATTTCCCGTCGTTAGTAACTCACTCTTTTATTCCTGTATTTTATTCTCTATAACTTTTTTTATTATTTTGCTTAAGTGTGAGTTCACCACAATGGGTCTTGTATTACCAATTTCAGGGTAGAGTTCACCTTAATTCTTACTTAACAAAATTATTCTCCCTTATTTTATATATTCTGGAAATTTCCCTTTGTTTATCCATTCCGATATCTTTGAGTTAATCGTCTTCTTGAGATGTCCAGATTTTGACAGCATTTTCCGTCTAAGCCATCTTAACCTATGACTTTATCAAAGTTACACTGTGCAATACTTTTTTCCACATCCTCTTCTTTACAAAAGCTTTTGTCTGTCTATTCATGCTCCATTACTACGACTCTTTGTTTGTTGCTTGCATCCAGTTAGTTCTGACTTCTGTCATCTTTGAAGAGTTTATTACAGTACTCAATAATCTCTCTCTAAGTCTGTTCACCTGGCTGTACCCTTTCTCTGTCGATTTACAGTCCTTTAATTGGTTGTGATTACTTTTAGTTTTTTTTTGTCTTTTAACTAGGTAAAAGAAGCCTTTTAAATCATTTCTTCCAAGGCAGTGCTCCATGTCTCTAATCGCTTCGCTCCATTGCTCTTTCTTATCCTAATATATACTGTTATTTCCTGTTATGCTATTCATAACAGCCTGTTGCCGTAGTTATAAGTACCAGTTCTTTTCTTTGCATTATTTTTCAAGTTTGTTTTCAAAGCACTTTCTTATTTGCTGTTTAAATCTTCCATTTTTAGTTCTCTTCCTTCTTCTATGGACTTTTCCAACATTGTTTGCTAATGTCAGTTTTTCTAATTGTTTTTTCTCTTTCAGTTATTTTTAAATCGTTTTCTTGGAATTTAACTTTTAATCTCACTTAAATTCGTTTGTCATCTGTTAATCTAAGTAAGTCTAGTTCCCATTCTATTGTCTCTAAATAACATAATATTAAATCTAGTTGGTTGCCTTTGGCATGAGTCTCCACTCCTTCTGGTAAAGATTCTTTAAGTTCCTCTTTTTTTAGGGGTTTACTGAATTCTTTAATGTGAAAGTTGAAATCACCCATTACTATTATTTTCTGTTTGTCACATTTCTATTTTATCGTTTTAATTATGAAAATTTCTCTGTTTTGTAACTCCTTTACCTCTTCATTTTAGTCTGGTGGAATGTAAAGTGTGTTCATGTGTAGTGGGTTTCCTTCTACGTTGAGTATATTCCAAGTTATGAATTATCTCAGCGTTTTAATAGTTTTTATTTGAAATTTCCCATTGTTTAAGTTCAGGATCCCTCCATTCTTTGCTAATTAAGTCTACGTTATATTCTAACTATTGAATCCTATGATCCTTTGTAGTCTCGTTTGAACGAGGCGATGAAGTTTGGGTTTTTATACTTTATCTCTCTTAGCATTTGGTCTTACTTCAGTTTTGAGTTCCACCCTCTTACATTTTGTAGACAAATCTTTATTTCAATGCAATGCGCTGCAATTTGCCTTTTATTGTTTATAACCTCCGTTCTCCTTTTGCTGCGCTGGTTCTCCGCAAAACGTTCATTCCTTCTAACCCATCCCTCAGCTACTCTCACTGGTTAATAAAAGTGAAGCTGCTGATTGTTTTCTGTTGTAATAGAAAATCTATTCAAGTTTCTATAACTATTATTATTGGTCACTTGAACATTAAGGTCTTTCTGGATTTTCTTAGCTTGAGTTTATTTTGAATATTCAAAATAGTCTTGGATTACTTTCTGTGTATTTTGTTTGGCTTCTTCCTTCTTATCCGTGTTAACGGGTAGTCTCCTTCTTCCTGGGTTCTGTTTTGCTTTTCCTTCCATCTTGTTCCTGATATTTTAATTCGATTAAATTTTGAATTTTTGTTTATATATTATTTCCTATAATTATTTGCTTATTAATATTATTATATTATCTACTTTATACGAAATTAACATTGAAATAAAGATTTGAGAATAAAAAGAATACTACGTGCCTTTTATCAATATATAAATAGCAATTTATTAAGAAATTCAACTTACTTGTTGAAATTAGCTTAAACTACTCTTTGAATTAAATTAAGGTCTTATTTTTTTATGAAAAATTAATCATCATTGAAATAGCAATAATAACTAACAAATAAACAAGAGAATATTCATTTTAAGTTTCAGGGATTGAAATATTTATAGTTAAACATGAAAAGAACATAATCATTATCGATTAAATATAATTAATAGTTAAATATAACACGAAACTGTATAAATCTAATAATAAAGAGAAAATAAAATGAAGAGTTGATAGAGTAGGTCAGGTTATTACTATTTTATATAAGATAGCAAATATAACAACGAATATGGTCAAATAAATGGACAATTTGGAAAATGAATAAAGAAGAATTTAAAATTAGTTTCATCTTCTGATTGGTAAAATAAAATGAATGGAGATTCCACATCAATCTTTTCAAATATTATATTTAAATAAAATATATATCTATATTTAATATGAGTGAGTGACTTTGAATCCTTGGAGCAACTACACTATACTGTCCTGATGTAGCAAAGTGCGAGGTACTTGCACCCCTGGAACAAGCTAGTGCTACTCTCTCACAAGACAAACACTGGCGCCGAAGATGCAGTACTTTGACTGCTAAGTGAAAAGACTCGACAAGAACAGATACAGATCCATCACTGAACCAGAGCAACTTGAAACTGAATCAAACCTCGAAATCAAGATCAT
Source organism: Oxytricha trifallax (assembly GCA_000711775.1). Lineage (NCBI taxonomy): Eukaryota > Ciliophora > Spirotrichea > Sporadotrichida > Oxytrichidae > Oxytricha > Oxytricha trifallax. Next base: position 24,638 of record ARYC01009014.1, on the reverse strand, counting down.
ACCAGACAAAATCAAAAAATAAAATTCAGAACCACTGTCACTGACCAACTTACATTGCCGGACTCGTGACTAATTCTACAGGGTTCTTAGTAAGAGGTCAGGAATATACGGTAGACATATATGAAAATTAAACTAACTAACTAAAACTAATGTTTTTTTCCCCAAATATATGTATCACTCACTCATATTTAATATTAAATATATCTAGAATTAATTTTGATCTCTAGATTTTTTTATTTACCTTATAATTACTGTCTCTAAAATATAATCTGTTTAAATAAAAAAATATTAATATGTAAAATAATATGAGATTTTTAATCTAGATAATAATAATAATAATAATTATAGATCTAAATAAAGTATTTCAAATTAATTTATATATTTAAATGTGATTCTAAAATTAATTTAAATAATTTACAGGCAGCAAATATTAATAAATAACTATTTGCAAAAGAACTTAATTCATTTAGCCAATGTTTTCAAAAATTGAAATTATATCATCATAAAAAATATTATAAACAAAAATTAGAGAAAGTATAGGAAAAATATTAACAAAACCCTTTTGTTTTATTAATTAAGAAAAATTATAAGAAAAAAAAGTATTAAAATTTAAGAATTTTAAAGTAGCATTTTTAAAAAATTTATAGAATCGAAAAAAAAAGCAATATAAAAAAACCATCATAACTCAATTCTAGACAGAAGAATAGATAGTTTTAAAGTCAAATTATTATAGTTTCATCATAAACATATAATTAAAAATCAAACTTTAATTAAATGGTGTTATTAACACAACAACAATAATATTTTGACAATGACTTCAATGGCTTTATCAAATGTTCGAGATGCCCAATAATGCCGCAAATTAACTCAAGTAGATTTAAGAAGCACCTCTAAAAGATAAGCATCTTTTAAGACGTCAAAAATGAGCCAAGGAAAAGCAAATAGTTAATCATTGTTAAATTAAATGGCTAATAAATGAATTTTCATAACATTGATGGTCAAAAGTATACACTCGTCAAAATTGCCGCTTCTTGGAACTAATGATGCATATTAGATTCATCCCAATCCTCATAGAAATAAACGAAATTAATCCTCATAAATCACTATCAAAAAATTAAAGTTAATATAAATTCTTTAATTATAATTAAGTATTTACTACAAAAAAAATAATCAAAAAGAATATAGTTTTGATTAAGAGAATAGATTATTTAAAAATATATAAGAGGAAATAAGTTAAAACTTTTACTGCATAAAAAAAAGATTTAATAAAGAAATCATTAAAATTATTAAATAATTAAATAGTTAAAATAATTAGTATCCGGGGATAGTGACGAAAGGGGGTTCTCATTTCCCATACGAGGCCTCTATGCCTATGAAAACAGACATTTGAGGAACATCAAATCTTTGCGGGCCTCGTTCGTGTTTATGCCTTGTCCAAATCGCCTTTTTAATAATCTATTCAAAACCCTAAAACCCTTTCAGTATTTTGATTGAGTTTTTGATTGATAAAAGTAGACTATTAGTGCATACTTTATTAGGGTTTTAATAGGGTTTTATGTAGGGTTTAATGTTTAAATATTAGTATTTTAAGTGAGTATAACAAGCGACTTTTTTAAATATTTCACACAAACATAAGCTTAGAGTCATGTGACAGTTTTCTGAATTTTATCTTTCTAAGTTGATGTTTGATTGTTTCTATTGTTGGTTAATTCTCTTGAGGAATCTATTCCCTGTAGGTTCATGAATAATGACAAAACTTTAATTGTGTTTTTTCTTTAAGTGCACTTTGAGGTCTCTAGTATGAGAATATGGCTTCTCACAGAACTCACAGACATACTCTCCGTCTTTCTTTTAATGCTTGAGATATAACCTTGGCATATCTTTGTGTATATCTCTCAAGTGTCTCTTATAAGTTGACTTGTAAGGGAAAACTTTATTGCATTCTTTGCATTAATAGTCAACTTGGCTGGTATTTATTAATGCTCTATGGAGGGTTGTTTAACCTCCTCCTCAATTTACACAGCTTCTATGATAAACTACTACTTAACTTATATTTAAATCTTAAAAAGCTAGACTGGTCAAAGTTTTCATAAGTAGGCTCCCACTGAGTACAAGCGTCTCTGGTCTCTACTTTTCTTGGTTGCTGGAATGATAACTTTTTTTGGCTTGATCCAAGTAATGCCGCTCTTCTTAGCAGGTTAGTGCTCATTTTAGTTTGGTGATAGATTTTATTATAATAATGATAAAATATACCTTGATAAACTATAATAGTCGAGTAAAAGACACTCTGGTAGATTCTTTGCTGAGAGGCAAGAAAATTAACTTACCATAAAAGACTCTATGTTGACATATTTTATGAGATTTTATACATTTTAGTAAATTAAAAATACTCCTAATGAAGTTTCGTTTCTCTAGGAGGTCCTCCAAATCAAGTTTGAACTTAATTTGGAGGTAAAGGTATTAAACATTTTTAATTTAATATGCTCCTAATTAAGTTTTAACCTTATAATTTAAATCCTAATAAAGTTTGAACTTAATTTGGAGGACCTCCTAAAATAATTAAACATTATTAGGAGCAATTTAATGGAGATAGATTGATAAAAATGGAAATCAATATGTGAAACTTGGAGCAAGTTTTTAAATGCTTCTCTACATTTCTTTTCAAGGTTGACCTCATGTAGGTCCTCCCTATTTAGTAGTAAGATTTTAATAAACTTAGAATGGATATCCATAATTTTAAATTTCATTAACATTTCTAGAAAGAGGAAGCAAGATGGAGTCTATGAATGATGCAATGAAGAGAATTTAATCTCAAGATTTAATAGTAAAATTTTGAAGTAAATAGGACCTCTATAGGTTATTGGTTTAGCAGGGTAAACTTCTAACTAATACTAATAGATTAACCATAGTTGGATTGTTCTTGCCAACCCAGGAAGGAACTAAAATCTCGTTTTTAAAAGCTTTGCTAAGCGAAGAAAAAAAAAGCATTTAAGACTAATGAAATAAAGATGATAGAGATACCTAACTACCCTGAAATATCAGTAACAAATCTCTATGATGATGCTATGAATGATCCAGATGTTGCTCTATACCTTCCTTCAAAGGTGCAATTCTCTAATAAGATGCCAGAGAGAAACTTCTTCTTTGGTGTTCTTGGAACTCTGAAACCTGAGTATTTAAATGAAGTTATTTAAGAAGCTCATAAGAAACGATACAGCATTTCTCCCGAAGAAAAAGAGAAGCAAGGTTTTAAAATAAGTGATACCTGGCTGTAGTAACTTTAAAAGCATCCTTTCATCTCTAGTAAGCTTAGTCTTCTAATTTTATAGAAAAACCTGGCACTGCTATTTACTTGATGAAAGAGCGCAGCAAATTAAACAGAGAGAAAAAGTCACAAGTAAAGCATGAATTGAGTGAGAGACTCTTCAAAGATTTCTAGAAGCAAGACGAGATGAACATAGATGCAGGGGCTGGCACTAAGAGAAGAAACATGGGCCCAAGCAAGCCTTAAGAGGAAGAAAAGAAAGAGAAGCCATAACCCTTTACCGGCAAATTTAATATGTGAACTTATTCATTCGCTTAAATCTAAATCTTATTTATAAACACAAAATCTCCCTTCTCTTGCACATACTTTAGCTTTATCATCGCTGACTCTCTTAGCAGCACTCTTAATAAAATCTACTGTATCTATCTTTAAATCATGCATCAGATAGTAGAGAAGCAATTTCTTATAATGACCTTTCAATAAACCCCAATACAATTCAATTCCATTGAACTAAGGGCTGTAAGGAACATTAAATACAGGTGTTATATTTAGCCTTTCATATTCCTTCCTTGAGTCTTTAGTTTTATGAACTGACAAGTTATCTACAAATAGAATAATCTCTTAGTCGGCGTACCTATCTCTGAGTTATTGCAAGAACTTTATGTATTATTCAGTCTTTATTGAGCGAGGATGGATAACATAAGTCTCGAGACCACTATCTTCACTTATTCCATCAAGTATTGCATGAGTTTAAACCTTAACCTTTTAATCATATACTTCAATGTTGCTGTACCTCTTATACCAAGACCTTGATATGAAGGTATTAAAGGTGAACACTGCCTCATCAGCGTGTATGAACTTTATATTATGCTCTTAAGACCTCTGCATTTAATCGAATATATAATTTAAATTATCCTTATAAAATGAACATTAAAGTCAATCACTCTCTTAATGCGATTGACTGTCTTGTAAGATATACCGTTCTTTTTATATATGTTCGCTATAGATTAAGCAGGGATATGAAGCTCAGGAAATTGGCGATGAAACATCACAGCTCTCTAGGCCAGAGAGAAGTGAGCCCAGTATTTAAGAGTCTTTATCATTAATTAGATAATCGATATGATGCCGCTAAATTTTTAGAGGTCTTTTAGGCTTAGAATTAAGCTGCTATCTCTTTAAATCCAATGCTTAAAGACAGTGTGACCTCACAGTTGCAGGAGATTTATGGAGCAGTCTTGCTATAGATGTGTAATTTAGAATAGGTTTGAGTTGATCACTATAATTCATCGCACCCATAACGCAACTTAAACAATAAATTTATATACTCAATGTCATAAACTGACCCCAAACCTCGCATATACTCACTTAAATTACTAACATTTAAACATTTAACCCCTACAAAACCCCTACATAAACCCTAATAAAGTATGCGTTAATTGCAGCTTTTATCAATCAAAAACTCAATCATATTACTGATAGGGTTTTGGGGTTTTGATTTGTGATCAGCGCCCCGTAATTAACAATAGTGTCGGGTTGAGAAATCTCAAAGAGCAGTTTTAATTTTTTCGAAAATGACAAAAAGTATGCGATTTGCTCGAAAACTTTTCAAAACACAATGCCAAATTTTACTTTTATTGCAAAATTTCATAAAAATAGTAAAATATTATAAAATTAATATTAAATTTGGAGCTGATTTTTTTGTAAACGTCTTCGACTTCTATTTTCAAGATTATATTTATATTAATAATTAATTTATCAAGAAATTAATAACTTAATAGAATTGCAAAATAATAGTTGTTTCGTATTTTCATGTAAAATTAAGGAGATATTTTTAATTTTATTTATACTTTTAATTTTTTATAAAAAACTTATTACCAAAAAATATGAATTCCATATTTTTTCATTATGTTAATGTTTTTTTCGCAAGTTTAATTTTTGTTTCTTTTTATATCACATTTTTTTATTTACAAACCTTTTTTATTTCATGTTTAACAATGAATTTCTTCTTTAATTTGATATCCAAAATTTTATTAATTAACTCACTTAATTTTTTCCTTTTTATAATTGACTTATTCGCCAGGAATATTACGATTTTTATTTAAAGTTTGATTATATCAAAAATTTGATTTAGAAATTTTAAAATAGATATAAGTTATAAGTCAATCAAACAATTATTATTAACAACAATTATATTGTTAAAAAGAACATATTATAAATTTATATAAATGGTTTCGAATTCTATTAACCCCAATTTTTTTTAAATGAATAAGTTAATAATTTACTGAATATTTTTATTCTTAATATATATATAAATTTTAATTATCACCTTTATTCCCATTTATTTTATGCTTTTATAAGAAAAATTTCCTTTTTTTCATTTTTTGAATAAATAAAGACTGAAATAATATAAGACAGCATTACTCTAAACAAGAGAACTTATATAACTGATATACATATATTTTTAAAGCAATTAACTATAAATATAGCATGTTTTAAGAATTAAATTGAATAAGGTTTTAAACAAATTATACAAATATTATTATTATTATTATTATTATATGAAATGGAGGACTATTCTAGACTTAATATAGATATGGACATGGCATGGCGCCTAGTATAATTAAATCAAGGAAAGTTGATGATAATCAAATGACTAAGACTGAGTTAGAGAAAGGATATAATTAATTAAAATAAAAAATTAAAAAATATACCATAAATTGCCTGGAATATATAACATAGTTTTTTTATTTGTATATGTTTATTTTCTAAAGATGACTATTTAGTAATTTATACCAATATTAATTAGTTGAATATGATCAAGTGGAACTTTGGTGAATCAATGACAAATTTACAGTCAGTGAAATGATATCTCTTAGAAAATAGTCCTAAAGTTCTTAGGTTTATCCTATAATTAGTTTTGAACATATATTTATGACTGTTTTAACCAACTTAATTTTTTCACTGGCAAAAATTGACAATCATCATGACCAAAAAAATAACAACATAAATATTAGTTCAGCTGAATAAAAACAACATGGTAATCTATTTGGAGCATTCTTAATATAATTCATTCAAGAGTTCATTGTTTTTAACATTATTAAGTTCAAGTTAATCAGATCTCCCAAGATAATTAAGTTAATAATATAAAGTGACAGTGTTATTAAAAGCTTACAAATCATTATATTTTGTAATAATTTGAATAAAAAATTTAAACAAAAAACTAGTTATTTAAACACTTAAGGAATATTAACAAGAGCGTAATACTTAGATTAATGAATTATCTGAATCAAAATAAGATGTTTAGTCCGTAGTCTTTTGCAGTGTTAAGTTAAATGATCCTTAATATTTGTCTGATATTTTTGTTTAATATATTAGGCATTTTATTACACAAAGAAATGCATTAGTTGGTAATTTTAAAAGAGAATGTTTTAGAAATAGAGAAATACTTAAGATGGATAGTGAAATATTCTTTCATACTCTAAATTTGATCTTAAAGTTAAATCCCATAACAAAGAAAACCCCAAAAGCTACAATCTGAATAAACAGTGAATAAAATTAAAGAAGAGATATTAAACTCTTACTAAAATGGTTTTAATGATGATAATTATGCCTTATTAAATGTCGATAAAGACATGAAAATTTGTACTGAAAATGAATTTATTTCAAAATGATATTTATAGTATTGCTTTTAATATAATGAATTAAGAATTAAGCTTACATTAAAGCAACTAGACCTGAGAAACGGTAATAAAGAAAAGAGGGATCTGCCTTTACTATTGTTTTAAATTCAGGTAAAAAGCTAATGAAAATATCCCTATTTCCATCTCAAGTGGTAGTCTTGGCCTCTTATATAAATGAATTTTTTAATGAAATACCTAATATATATATTATATTAATAACAAAGTACAAAAGATATTATGCTAGCTTTTGAATGTGATATAATATAGCATATATAAATTTAAATACTAAAATTCTTAAATTGCAAATTACAATTATTAATCTCTAAACAATAGTTCTAAGAAGTTTCATTTAGAAGCAAAACTAACTGTTTTAGGATAAATATTAAATCTAAATAATGATTCCCTTATCCAGACATTAGAAGTTACAAAAATAACACAATAGATGTTAGTAAATTAAATTCTATTTAACAACACTTCAACAGAAAAACTTAAATTCCTAGTTTTCTAGATTTGTATTTAAAAATCAAGTAATTTTAAGAAACTATAAGTTATAAGAAGGAATTAGTCCAGAGAGTAAAGGATAAGATACTTAATATGATGGTATCATATATGTTTAAGCTAAATAATAGAATCATTATAATCATTGAAATTTTTATTTATATAAATATATTAATAGTATTCCTACATTCATAAATTAAAAATAAAAACGTAAACCTGATTATTAAAAATTGATGTTTGATTCTTAATGCCAATTGTTATGATTCTATCTTCATAAGTTGCAGGCCCAAAGAATCACTGCCCACCACTTCTTGAAAACTTAAAGGACAGAAGCATTAAGAATTATTAGCAAACTTAAATCTTGAATAAATAAAGCTGATCTTCGTGTCAACACATTGATTAATAAAGATGACAATGAAGTTATAATAATACTTTAGAAGAGCTAACAATAGCCAAGTAAACAATGTGTAAATTGCTGTGAAGAAAGCTTTAAAGCTAATTCAGCGATAATTTCTCATCCAGACTATGAGGACATCAATCTTGCTAACTCAAATTGCTATACTACCAATGACTGCAATCACTCATATATCAATGAGATTAAAGAGGATGAAATGACTTATACCAGGCAGGTATGGGATGGGGATGAGAATGCTACAAAACAAAAGCATGATAAATAGAATTGAAGGAGCGATTGCATGAAGTTGGATATGAAGATATTTATTACGTGATTAAATTGCCAGTAGATTTATAAGACTAATGTATATATATGCAATTTAGAAACATTTGAACAAATAGCTTCTCACAAGTACTTCCTGTGGTTCTATTTATCTATCTAAAATATAAAACTAATAACTCAAAATATTTCCATACCTTCCTTTACTTCAAATAAAGTAGGCATTTAAGAAATATAATTATTATAAAGTTATAAATAGGGCAAGGATTAAGATAAAAAGAGAAAATTTATGAATAAATACTTATAAAATCAAACTTTTAATCATTTAATGATTATATATAACAAGAAGTTTAAAAAAAATAAGGTAAAATAGATTAGCATAAATAAGTTAATGAATATATTAAATACAATTATTTGAGAATTAATCATTATAGGTAGTAATATGGAGGTGAAGAGGATATAATGAAATCATGATTAACAAACACCAGAAATTTATGAATAGGCAAAACAGAATGTATCTTGCTTAAAAATACTAGCTTTTCTTTTTGGTGGTATTATGAAAACCACAAGAACAAATCTTATTATATAAGGTTAGTTTTACAATTATAATAATAATATAATAGAGAAAGATAGGAAAAAAATATGCTTAGTTGAATATGATATAATGGATATAAAGTTGAAGACAGAAATAAAAAGTAAGAGTAAAATTTCACATTCTAATAATATCCACGAATAAGAGTTAATTGCTAATAAGAATAATATAGATTTGAGGAAGGTTATAAGTGTCGCCATCCATACTTTTTGCCAAGGTAGAAATATGAAATGAGGAATGTCAAGTGAAGAGGAGATAAAGATACAAAAGAATATCATTGAATACTGTCATTTCATGAAGACTATGGAGAGAATATCTGAAGATCCAATAAACTACAATTTATAAAGATGAATTTGATGTTTAAATATATAATAACACACTTAAAATAAAGTATTCTCACAATATTATATTTAAAAATCTGAATAATATCATGTATTTAATAAAATTAATAATTCTACTGAAAAGTCTTAATCATAAAAGTTCATTATGTTACTCTATTAAAAATACAATATAACAATGATTAGCATAATACGATTGGTTAAAATAGTTAGCGAATTTAATTAATAAATATTTTAGCTTTGAAATTAATAAGACAAGAAAAATGTTATTATAATAATCAGATGCGTGGAATCTATAAATTAATTATTGGTAAAAATAATCAAAAAATATTTAATTTATAAATCATAAAAATTGCTATTAAGGAAAGTATAAAAATTAATTGACATATTTAACTTATTCAAATATATTAATAATGCAAGTATACTGTTATTTTTGGAAACTTTTGATTTCAAATGTCATAAGGAAAAAATCTCTTATTTTTAGTGGACCTATGAAACTATTACTCAGAGGCCATATTCATTTATTCCGCAGTTACTTAAATTTCCATATTATTTAATTAAACTAATTAACCTACTTAATAGAAATTATATAAACTTTATTTTGAATTCATTTTTATTTAGAATATCTGGTTTAATTAAACTTTCGAATTTAATTAGTAAAAGGAACTTATAAATCATTTTTTATAGATCAAATTAAGACTGTATATTTTACAATTATGAACTAAATGAATATTTCTCTTACATTCAAAATCATAACCCCAATAAAAATAAGTTTATTATATTGACAACTCTAACCATCATTTGATATGTATACAAAAGCAACAACATATCAAAAAGAACTCAATCAAAACTCTAGACTTCCTCAAAAATAAAATAATTTCAAACTTGGAGGTTATCAATTATATTTTTAATTTACATATAAAAGTAAATAATTCCTTTTTAATGTATAATATTTATAATTAATTGTTTAAAAATTAAGAAATAGAAAAGGTGGGGACTAGATGGAGGCAGAATAACAACTAAGAAATGGGTGAAGAATACTACCAGTCTACATGGAAAATGAAAATTCCATAAACCAAACAAATAGAAATCACTCAAAGATTATTTTGAAAGTTCAAATGTGAACTCAAATATTAAGGAATTCTAAAACCAAAATGTCCAAATCAAATAATAAATAAAAAGTAACAAGGATTTAGACAATTTTAGCGTAAAGCTAAATAATGATCGACAACTTCAATTCTACTTGCCTCAAAGAGAAGTTGAATGATGGGTAAGAAGAACCGAAAGATTTGCAGAAAAATAACGCAGCAAAATGAGGGAGCAAATAATCAACAATAAGAGATAGATTGCTCTGAAGTCAATAGAGCTAAATATATGCCTATAGAATTGGTAAAAATTTCAAATATTCGTCGAAATATAAGAAATAATAGACTTACATACTTTGATTATTTATAATATTTAAATAACTTTATCAAAAATTATTAGCTTTTATTATTTTATGTAAGGCAATCGAGAAATATTGCCTTATTTTTCTTGATTATTTTTTTATATTATTTATATTAAGTAATTATTTCTCAAAAATTTATAGATAAATTATCTCTTGCTTATCTTAATTATATCACATTTAATAATAATAAAACACATTAAAAATGTGAAAATTGCAAAATAAAAATTCAAAACTAATCTCTTAAATATATATTTAGATCTACTTTAAGATCAAATTACATTTAACATATTCTATCTGTACTAATACTTAAGTAACCTTTTTATTATTAACTTCAACTGTAATTTATGGAAATGGGCCAGTCAAAATTTTATTTTTAATATTTTCTCCATTTCCATTCTCTCTCAGCGCAGTGTTCCTAGTTGCATCTTCCCATAAAAAAAGATGAATTTCACTAAGTTATCAAAATGACCACTTACTACTAATTTGTTCAATAATGCTGATGCTTTATGTGCAGAACACTTATTGCTCTTGCTTTGTTTGAGGCGAAATAATCATATATAGTTCTAGATTGATAAGAATTAATTAACATCAATTTTCACTTGCAAAGTCCACACGTCAAATGTTATATTGTTGTACATTTTAGTATTTTCAAACTTAGCATAGGTCTTCCCCAAAATTCCAATGGCTGCTAAATGTGGGCTATTATCTAAAATAAAGAGTTAATAAAGCCAAGCCAATAAAGTTAATTATGATTATTACTGTAAAATTATGAACCATAATCCTTTACTTTTTGCATTACTTGAAATAATTATACCTCCCTCGGTTCAATACCTGAATCCACTATTATCAGATTTGAAGTATTTGGTGTTTTGCATAAAGAAAGCACATGGAAGTTATTACCAGAACCTGCATGTTGAACTTTATTTATGATATATTCGTAGTCAAAATAAGTCGTGCATTCAATTATTGAATTTTTGAATTATAGAACTCTGTTTTTATCGGTTTAAGAATAAATTAATATCCCATAAATTGAAGTTTTTAACTCACTCAATTTGCTGTTTTCTATCGTAATATTTACAATTTGTAAAATATAGAATTTTCCCCTAGGTAGCCAGATTGTGAATTCTAAAAAATAGAATTATAAATTTGTAGTTACACTCATTGATTGCATAAATAAAACATGCCCCCAAAAACCCCAGTTAGCAGTGAATTTTCCATTCTAACAATTGGGTGTACCTCTTGAGTAACTTATAGAAACATATAAATCATGCCTCCATAATAAGTGCTAAAACTTATGTTTATTGTTACATTATACAGACTTAAAGTGGAATAATTACACAGATAAAATGTGCCTGCAAGTTAAGAGAAATTTGCGGATAAATTAAAAAAACTTGAATTTGAATTCTGTGTTCATGGCGTAAAATACTCCTCCCATAATAGCCGAGTTTTAAACGAAGTAAGAGTAATAATGATCAAAAGATCCTCCATTTAAATAAAACACTCCACAGGCAGCAGATTCATAGTTAGATAAACAGAGGTTGCCAGATGAATTCACCTTAGCTTCAGACAAGTATAAGATTCTTTGGAATATTTTGTTGGTTTTTTCTATAGTGTTGGAATCTTTGATAATTTAACTCTGTATAAAACTAGAACTAAAGCTATCTCTAAATTGTACCTGCGACTTAGTGATATTTGTGATATTTAAAAATAAGTCCACTTTTCTTTAAGCACATCATTTAATAATATTTTGGCCAGTATTAGTTTTGACTTTAATTTGCTTTTAAGAATTTCAATTTATCTATTAAAAAGCTCTTAGCTTAGTCTAATTGGATCAAAACCTCCTGGAACAGAATCTGCTGGGGTTACTACTATGTAATTATTTAGAAAATTAGAGAGTTAAATTGGAACTTGCACATTAGCTTATTTAATTTATAACTCCACCTTCATTTTATTGCGAAAAACTTTTGAAAATGAATAATACATCACAAGTATAGATGGATTACTACTGCTTGCTCTTTAAAATTCATAATATTTCTACAATGATTAACTAAAATCCCATTAGTCAATTAAGAATGAAGATTAGGAGTCAAGAACAATTAAATTTAAATATAATTATTATTGGCTAAAATTGAATTTGCACACTATAATTGGTTTATTTTATAGAGACAATTTTTCGAGCCAATGGTTATAATAATTAGGGCAAACATTAATAATTTACTTCAATTATAATTATATTTTAATTTAATTGTTCTTAACTCCTAATCTTCATTCTTAATTGACTTATGTGGTTTTATCTGTTGCATTGCTTAATAAAACTACACTTTTGCATCCCCAATCGCATAGAAAACACTTCCTTTCATCGATTATATTTATGTGAAATAAAATTTGTAAATATTCATGTAGCGCGAGTCGCAGTAATAGACTCCATCAAGTGTTGTATTGTTATTCAATAATATGCTGCCAGCTTGATTTGGTTTACGATATTAATTCTCATTAAAAACTGCTTCTTTTGAGGATATTAGACAACTCTTCTAGGTGTTATAGGAAGAATAGATTACAGAAAGTGTATTAAACTCTATCAAGAAAGCCGATTCTATAGTCTTATAATTAGTAGATAAGGAAGGAGTGCTAGTCGATGCCATGATTAAGATTAAGGGATTATTCAGAATTTTCAACCCATCAACATAACTTTTCAAGTTAATGATGCATTCACTTTAAATATTATATCATACTCTCAGATATTGTAATATCAGAAATATCATTTATTATGTTAAAAAGTCCCCTATTAAAATATTGAGACTTTATCTTAATAAGTTTGCAGTTGATGACTGTCAAAGTTAGACTATTTGCATATAGATACTCCAGTCCTCCTCCATCTTCAAGCAATGTAAAATCATCTTATTAATTCACTAAACTTGAATAAACTTAACTACAATTTGAGATTCTAATTATTAATGAGAAACTTTAAGTTTAACCATTAATTACCAAAAATCCTCCATTAGAAAGAGAGTTTTAATTTTCAACTGTATAGCCATTTAAATCAAACGATATAGTTTCTGCTTAAGAATATTTATCATAATAGAGATAAATTGACCCTCTCATATATGCTGAATTAGAAATAAATTAAGGAGTTTCAAAATAGAAAGTATAACAGTTTTTGTTGTATATTGCACCTCCAAATATAGCTTTTATCTATATAAGTTAACTTTCTTAAGATTAATTCTTACTTTAATTAATACTCCTAAGTTCAGTGATATCACTATCTCCATACGACTCAATTTTAAGCACACCCCCATATTTACTGTTCTTATAATATGAAAAATCATTGTCTTAAGAATTTACTATAACTATACCCTGAGTTGATTCAATAACGAAAGGAGTACCAGTTTTAACTTATTCATAAGTGACTTAGTTTTACAGAAAATTTCTTAAAATGTCAAAGTTAGCAGTTTTGTAATCTTAATTGCAAATTAATACTGAGTCTAATATTTCGAAAGTAGTTTTATCAGGCTGTGAAATGTATGCTGCAGTTCCAAGTGAAATTATAGAAGTTTTATAGATCCTTGATGACTATATTGCTATTATTCCTATTTAATTCTCAATTTCTGAACTAGCATAAATTATTCCACCTTTTAACTTTGAATAGACATTGGTAAATATATTATTTTTATGAGAATATTCTGAATATTTTAAACTCATTAAATTTGTCAACCCTCCAGAAGTTTAACTGTCAATATTTCAAAAAGCATTATTCTAACATATTGTATTGATTTTTGCTAAATTGTATAAACTCATTATACCTATGAAAGTTCCTAAGTCCCCCCTTATTTAGTATATTATGCTATTCTTTATAAATTCTATAGTGCTCAACACGCTCAAACTATTAGTTTTATTAGACCACACTACATCGAATATAGTTGAATTACTCTTTTACGATTCTAGTAAAATTTAATTTGTGATCCCCAAAAATTGATTTATATATTTTTTGGTTAGGGAAGTCATTTTTAAATTATCTGTGTAAAATGAAAAGAGTAAGTGGGTTTAAAGGAAGTTGGAAAGTTGTATTCGAGATCGAAACTAAACTCAAAGGCTTTACTTATGGAATTAATACTTCATATCTTATTATGAATAATATATAGAATAAAAACTTACTACCTATAGGAGAATAGCCAAAATATTTTAGCTGTACTAGTAGAATCATATTACTAGAGATGTATATTTTCATAACTTGAATCTTTAATTATTACTTGGCTTTTGCTTTTCTGCATATTAATCAGTGGTTAAATGCTTCCAAACTTCTTTGATTCTATATTTATAAGTATTCATAACAAACGAACTTTCAAAAGCTGAATTTATCTATATACTTTAAAGTAATCATAGTTATAGTTAATCAAAAATTTAGATTCAAATGCTGAAGTTTCAACCTTTTAAAAGGTTGAAGCTTGATGACAATTACAATAAACAATAATTATCTTTAATTAAAATGTATAATTTATTTAATTAATTCTTAAATATATTTATAAAATGGAGATTTGAAGAGTTTTTTTGCCTTATCTTCAACTTCTCCTACAGTTAAAAATCTATCTGCAATGGTTATTTATAATTGAAATTAAATTAAATTCAAATATAATAACTTTACCATGAATTGTTTCAACAAATGTTTGATTGAATAAGCCAATCATGTCTTAACTATACATTCCATAGAAATCATGAATAAGCATGTGTGATATTTAAATACTATTATATAACCAAGAAAACATTATAGCATTTGATCTTTCAATTTTATCATCATTTTCTAAGAGAACAGTTCAACTAATCTCCTAGTATTTAGACATAATTTTATTATTCTGTGTAAATTAGACTTTTAGGCAAGAGATATATAATATTAATAACAGATCAAGTTAATATGCTTAGTACTGAGAAAATTAAGAAATTATTGAGGTTTAGGTTAACGGGCTTTGAATTGGAAAGATTTATTGCAAGGAAAGTTTTTGGTAAAGAAGAGACAGTTCCAAAGAGTTTTCATAGTTTTTAGATTTGTGCTTGATTCTATTAAAATTTTTGCATGCCTTTTATAACAAGGAGACCTTTGCCATTTCTAAAGTGATTCATATTAAACAAGTTTCCTTTAAAAATAATTTTCTTGTTGTCAACTTGAACATCATTTGAATTGTATGAGAATGTGTGAACATCTGTGGCTGTATGGGCATAGGAGTCAGTGTAGGTGTACTCATCAATCAGAGCAGAGGATATTTACACATTCATGCTGAGTTTGTCAAGCTCATCAATTGAAGCCACTGTAGGATCATAGCACTCCTCACTTAATGTTGGGCTTGTAAAGCTAGACATCCGAAGTTATAGATAAAAGAATTCTCTTCAAATGTTACACCAGTGCATTTTAAAGTTGAGTCTGAAATGCTTTCTTGGAATAGGTTATCTGCTTTGATTCTCAATTAAAATCCAATTGTATCGTAATACACCGCATATTTTTTATGAGAGTATTTTTATAGATGATGGTTGGGTAAATATCTTGCTATGATTCTTGATATAAAATATTTACTAACCCATTTATCACGAAAGCAGAAAGTATTTAAAATAAGGAAAGCCAATCAGCAACGACTATATTTGGCACAAAAGACAAATTTCAAATGAGACATTTGATCTCAATCTATTATCATAATTTTGGAATTTACATTATTAATAAGAACTTTGATTAAAACACTGAGCAATCATTAAAGTTTTACTCATTGTATAGGAAACTAGAACTTTCTCTGATAAATTTGTTTCCAAAAGTATATGAGTATCATCTGTTAAACATAAAGCATCAGCATTATTGAACAAAATAGTGGTTATATAGTCATTTTGATAACTTAGTGAAATTCATCTTGTTTTATGGGAAGATGCAACAATTAGGAACACTGCGCTGAAAGAGAATGGAAATGGAAAAAAGATTGAAAACAAAATGTTGAATGGCTCATTTAAATAAATTACAGTTGAAGGTAATAATAATAAAAAGGTTACTTAAGTATTGATTCAGATAGAATATGTTAAATGGAATTTGATCTTAAAGTATATCTAATTAATGCCAGTTATATATTTAAAAGATTAATTTTGTATTTTTAATTTGCAATTTTCACATTTTGACTGTGTTTTATTAATATTATAAGTGATTAAATGATAGTTCATTTTAACCTAAAAGTTCATTGATTTTAATTTTTAATTTATTAATTAAATTTTCTCATGCATTATTAAGCTATTATTATTATTATAACAATTATACCCATTTAATTAAATATTAAATTATATAAAATTTGCTAAAATCTTTTGACAAAATGCACTAAAGCTTACTCAATACATTATAGTATTTTTAATGAATAAATCTTATATTACTAACATTTCTCAAACAAAATAAATTAAAATAATAAATCAAACATAATGAATAACACACTATGTTAGTCAAACTAAATTTATGTTATAAATTCATGTTTTAATTAAAAATATAAGTATTGCTTCATCATTTCATATTATGGTAACATATTTTTAGAAAATCTTATTAAATGTGAGAGGAATCAACTCTAAACTCAAAAAGGATCAGCTATTGAAATAAATCGTATACAAATAACCAGACTATATAGGACTGTAGTGACTAAGCTTAACAGGATGATAGGGATTAACAACAAGAACATAGCGCAGACGATATTAGACAGGAATGGAGGAGTGCTGGCGCTAAATAATGGAAAATTCCCTATAAATTCAATAAAGACCCTAAAGTAGTATATTGCGTGAACCATATTAATAATTATAGCATATATATCCCGTTTTGTAACTACAAAGTCAAAAAATTTCTGAACAGATTAATGTAATTGATAAAATCCATTAAAAAAAGGCTAAAAACAAAGAATCATTGTTCTGTGCAATTTTAATTTCCACATTAAAGGAATAGGCAAAAGACTTAATAATGAAGGCCTTATAAAATCTATTCCAATAGGAGTTGAAACGCATACGAAGGGAAATTAACTTGACTTAATATTCTCTAACGTAAAAACAGCCAGCTGGGAAACGTGTTAACTTAAACAGGGTGACTATAAGTTGGTCAAGTGAAATTGAAAATTAAGTTCTACGATAACGACTTCAAACTGTCAGAAAGAGAATAGTAGATAAAAATATCTGAGATCCTGAAATAGTGTTGGTAAACATTAATAAACTAACAGAGAGAATTAACATTAGAAGACCTGGACCAAGAAAATCAGAAATGCTTCATAGAAAAACTAGAAAGACAGTTTAAAGGAAAGAATTGGTATTAGCAACCTCCAGAGTGGGCGATAAAAAACAAATTAGGTGGTCTCAGAAACGCATTTCATGATACAAATATAAAATGAAAGGAAGCAATCAGAGACATGGAGCATTGACTTGATAGAAATGACCTGAAAGGATTTTTTAAGCTTGATTATAAATTCAAAATTGTAGAAAGTAATTAATCAACGTAACATATTTATAATTACTTAAATTGAAATTAAAATGGAATGAATTGAATAATAATGGAATCATAATCTCTGAATTTATTTGCATTTATCATGAAATTGTCATAAAGTAAGTTCTTTATTTGAGAATTTTTTATTATAAATGTACTAACTTCATATGAACTAAACAATATATCTTATAAATTTCTAGAATATTCAATTAATTTTATTTTTAAGAATTTCTAATTGCGTTTGATAATTTTCATAAATATATTCAGAATTACAAATAACCTTTTAATTTATATATTAAAGATAATTATTTCAATCACTCATCATTAGTGCGCTAAACATCAATTAATTTAGGAAATCAATATTTATAAAAATATCATGATGGCTAAATATACACTCTATATATTTAGTAAATTCAGATAGAAAATTGTATCCCTTTTTTATTTCTCTCACTTACTACCTCAAATATAAACTAAAAAATATGATTAAATTACAGGCAGTTTTAATTTATTTTTAATTTTTGTTTTTACGAGTTGTTTTCTATTTTATCAATAATAAAGAAAGAGTAGAAATGGGAGAACAATCCAATAAAAAAGTCCTGGAATTTTACAATCAGATATTTCAAGATTGCAGGAACGGGAAAGTGGGAGCAGAAAAACGATAAGATACAATAATGATAGATGAGCAGGAAAATGGAAATTTTTGTGATGTTAAAAAGTATTAGTGAATGTAACTTCAATAAAGCAGTTGGACTAGGTGGATTTGATGGAAAGTTATTACTAAAAATGGAAAAAATATTTTGGAGATTACAAGCAACAAAATTACTTAATGGTTGAGCTTGGCCACACTCCTAGAATACATTAAAGTAGGAATACTCGTCTTTTTGTGTAAAGGATAGGATGTCTTATATCCAGAAATAGCTAACATTAGACTAATAGTAATGAACTCTCACTTAAGTAAAATCATATAAAAAGTGATAATCAATAAGATCTAAGAAAGCAAAAGTGAACTTCTACAAACAGGAAATTATCAGAGTAGAGTAAGAGTAAACATTTTAATTTAATGAGAATCTTGGAACGCATCAAAACATCAAGAGAAAGAGTAATAAGAGAGAAGCATGTCTTTTAACTGATCTCCAAATAGCTTAAGACTATGTCTGGGATGACAAAATGATAGACATATTAAGAAAGAGCATCATTTTAGAGAAGGACGCCAAGATAGTTAAGCTTATAGATAACTTATGCAAAGGACATAAGATTAAATTTTAAGGAGAGGAGATAAGAACTCAACAGGGTGTATCATAGGGAAGCAGACTATCACTAATGCTATTTAATCTATACTTACAAGACGCTATCTACTCACAACCAGAATTACTTTCACTAATAAAAAAAGTAAAGAAGAAAGTAGTTGCGGACGATATATTATTGATAAAATATAAAAGAATAGGAATTTATTTAAATTAAATAATTTACAATGCCATTAAATGATAACTATGGGAATGATTTAATTTATCTTAAAAAACCTTAAATAAATGAGAAGAATATTTAAGTGATTAGCTTTTATAATATCAACTGTCACTAATTTAATTTTAGGGCAATTTTTTATTCTTACATTTTCAAAAATATTCTGTTTTAGCAAACATAACTTTAGTGTGTGAAAATTTGTCAATATATAACGTATTTTATTGATTTTTGAAATCATAAATCTCTCTATGCTAATTTGATTTTTACTCAAACTCTAATACTTCAGCTCTAATCATTGTCTATTTACTCTATATCAAATAGATTTTAGCGATGATTATATAAGAGACATTTGTAATAAATTAAAGGCTTTAGAATTCAAAATTATACAATAATTATGATACATAAAATGAAATTACTTAACTTATAACCTCAAAAAACTTTAGTCCTTTCTCCATTATTTTATACTTATAAGTATGTAAATATTTTAAGATATAAATAAATTAGTTTTATCTAATTCTTATTTCCAAGGATTTATAATCGATAATTATCATTAATGAAGTCGAGTAGTAATTGAAGAGAGTGTTAGATAGCTTGAAGAACATTGAAAAGACAAACAATTGAAACTCAACCAAAAATAGACTGTATTTCTGAGTCATGCTAAGAAGTATTAAAAATTAATTCAAATTGATGGTATTTAGAAGGAGATCGAGACAAAGTATTAGGACTCAATATATGACTCAATACATAATTATTTCAAAAAAATACTTGGAATAAAATGAGGCAAAGAATCGATTTTCAACAAAAATTGACAAAATCGAACAATCCAATGATTAGCGACACAATAATGATGGCCCAAATAAGATCACTGATCAATTCCAAATATACCCCATTAGTAACAGCAAAATTCGTGAAAATAAAAGAAATATAGAGAATGGAGATTCAACTCAAAAGATATTAGTTTGGGACATCAAAACATTTCAAACAAATTACTAAGAAATGTAACATAGCTTAAAGACACCAACACAAATTATATGTAGTTGGTTCAGAAGAACACAAAGTTATTTATTAATGACACAGAAAAAAAAGTGAAAAAGAAAGTAAAATAATAGGGGGAGGTACTCTAGAAAAGAAATATACTATTTTAGACTAAAAATGTGAAGGACATAATGATGGAGCTTAACTAGGGAAGAACTATAGTGAACTATGGCTTGAGCCACTACTGCAACGTACATAAGGTATTTGTGGACAGCAATCATCTCGGAAACTGCAACTTGGTTAATGTAGCTGGAAACCCCATAAGATTCTCAAAACAAATTAGGTAGAAAATACATAAAAAGCCAACTCCAAATTGAAATAATTTCAAATATGGTCTGGCTTGACGATACAAAAGAATTCAACAAGTTGAATGTCTAAACGATATAGCACCATAGAATGGATAAGTTGAGAGATCTGAGAATTATTCATGTGTGTACCCTAAGTTACTAACAACTACTAATATTGATAATTATATTGTGAATTAAAATTTTCTACAAACTAACATTCTTTTATTAAAAATACCCTACTTTAAAAAAAACAATTATGATCATAAAACGTTTTTTAGTAAACAAAATTTAGAGATATCCAGATAGTAAAAATAATCCTTTCATGAAAATTAAAATGAAATTATAAATTGTAAGATGCAAATTTAAAAGAAGATTAAATAGTGTACAGACATATTAATAAACGGAATAATTAAATATTTGAAATTCAATTTTCTTTTTACTTAGAAGGAATATTAATAGTTTTTTGCTATTGCATATTTGTTATTTCTTTTTAATAGAATAATTTTTAAAGTAAAATAAAATGGAAGTAATATTTAATAAAATAGTTTATATCACAGTCCTAGTTGGGTTTAGAAATTTTGATACTATTTGCATATTATTCAAGTATTCTATCAAAAAATGTCATTAAATTATTATTTATCCTTATTTGATATTAAATAAACTGGCAGATTAATAATGGATTTTATAATAACAGAACCTGAATTTTAAAGTGTTTTAAAGGCTAAAATAACAGCAAAATCTTCTCTTTCTCTACCCCATTAAAACTTACTATAAATAAAACATATATTAATACCCTTAATAGCATGCACCTGCAGTAGATTAATGATTACGATTAAATAAGGTTTAAAATATTTTAGTCCTACATTTTTAAAATTGTTTTTGAATATAATAATCATTGAAATTGATAAGATAGGATAATTTTTTGTTAATATAAATAGTCAAACTTGAATATTGAGAAATGCTTAACTATTTGTCATTTTATGAATCAAATATTTATATAATTCCCTTACTAAATGCAATCATAAAAAATGAGAATTAAAATATTATATATACCAAATTTATTGCAAATAACAATATATAAGTATAATCTTCTTAAACAAGTAATCATCACATTTCATTGAAGAAATATTGAAGTACAAACTCTTTATCAATAAATTTTCAAATTTTTAAGTTAAATTAATCATTAAATAATCATAAAAGCGGCAATCCTGATTGTGTTAATATTTATTAAAATAATTGATAAAGTAAGTAATTGTAGTAACATATCAAAATATTACTAAAAATATAAATGGATGTTTGAGAAAGTCAAAGTTTAAGAAATTAAAACAATATTAATCTTCTTTCTAGCAATGTAAATAATATTTCTATTTTTATATAGTTGGAAAAGGATTAGATTAGTTCACGGAGATAATGAAAAATTATTAGCTTACTAATTTAATATATAGCTTAATTGTTAATTTATGAAGAAGCTCCGACCAATTAAATCAGAGATATATGATAATCAGTATAATCATCAGCATTAATTCCAATATAAAAAAAATCAAGTTAATAAGAAAATAGCTTAAGATAATTTACTGTTTTAACTGAGAATTATTTAGCTAATCTTAATAATTAAAGTTA
Organism: Oxytricha trifallax; assembly: GCA_000711775.1. Classification (NCBI taxonomy): domain Eukaryota; phylum Ciliophora; class Spirotrichea; order Sporadotrichida; family Oxytrichidae; genus Oxytricha; species Oxytricha trifallax. The sequence continues at coordinate 2,271 of ARYC01009014.1, read as the reverse complement.
TGTAGCTAACCCAAATAGTTTAGGAGGTTTAGTTCAATAAATAAGCTTTGATCTATATTATAATTTTATAATAGTATGTGTTTACTATTACATATCAGTAGAATAATATAAATAAAATATGAATCTTTAAATGTTGCCTGACATCTTTGTATTCTACTTCGTATCTCGATTGATCTTAACTGATGAAGTCTTTTCCTTTTCGTTATCTGGTCCTTCCTGCTTTTATTTTTACCAGGATCAATTTTTTTTTCTTTAACCAGGATCAATTTTTTAAAAAAATTAAATTTCTTTTTTCCTATTGACTTACATTTAATAAATTTTCGATTAAAGTATTATATCATTATTAATAATAATGAATTTATAAAGCTATGACAATAGTTTCCTATCAATAGAACTTAACGTTTATTTCATTAACAAGCAGGATAATTCAATCATCTTACAATTATTGAATAAGGGCGAAATTTCTTTAGTAAAGTTAAGCATGCTGTTAACAGTAACCCATATCTTAATGCAAATATTGAGACCACATTAACTCCAGCCACTTAAAACATAATAAATAAGTTAACTTAATCCAAAGTATTGGTCAATTGTCGAAATTAACTGCCTTATTACACACTAATACTTATACTATGGAGTAAACATATAAAACTGATCGTAGACTTTTAATTTAGAAATGATTAAGTGTGGTCTAATAAGCTTTGCAACTTTAATTAACTCAATAAAAAACATTCATAATGGAATTGAGATAAGACTCTTGCAGCTACAAGGAGATATAACGATGGAGAGGGAAGTTAAAATTGATATGAGTTCCTTTTTTTTGCAATACTAAATAAAATAGAGGCTAAAGTAAAAACTTAACATGCAATCAAAATTACATACAATAATTCATTTTATAATTATTTAAATTATAAAGATTTATTATATCAAGAAAATATAAGTTATTAGTAGTTATTATTAAACTCTGGGCTTCCAATTTATAATATAAAGAATAGCAAAAAGTAACAACTCCCCAAATTAAGATCAGGTTGAAAACATTATAAAAGATTAAATGAGCCTTGAATTTGTGAATTTTTTATCAACAAAAATTTCGTAGAATGACATATTCACAAGAATATGACTATTAGTATTTTATTATTCTTTTTTATACTACCAAAACAAACACTAAATATATGATATATAATAGTATTTAATTATTTAAAGACTTCATCAATTATCAAAATAAAAACTCTAATTTTGTAAGATTGTAATTAAAACTAATTCAATCTACTAATCAATCTTAATTGTTGAAATTTATATTTAAAACAATATTAATATAACCATAAACATTCATAGTTTAGCAAGAATCAATTTAACTCAACTAAATCTATGATTACAAATTAATTTTATCTACCTTGATAACAAAATAATAGAGTATTATTCTAAAATAAAACAAGGATTAATGGAATATATTCCACACTCCCGATTAAATTGTAAAGTAAACTTAAATTAAAAACATAAAAAAGGGAGACGCATTTAAACAGTGGGAATAAGATGGAAGCTAACAATAACCAAACCACTGGGAGGAGAAAGCTGAAAGTATTCATGGGTGAAAACGATCAGACACAACCCAAAAATGTAGAAATCCATATAAGACTACTTTAAATATTCAAAGAAAGGACTGCCAAATCAATTCAAATTAAACCATTATGTCTAATGAAAAAATGGCTATAAAAACTTTGATAAACTCATTGGTAAAAATAGAGTCAAAATCCAAAAATAATCAAATAATCAATCATTTATTCACGCTATTTTAATATTAATATTTTTAATCTAATTAAAAAGCACGAATCTCGAAATTTTGATCATTTTGAGATACGTGCCAAATAAATATAAATAAATAATCATGCATTAAACTTCTAATGATAAATGAAATTAAGTATTTCTACAAATTAAAGTTCATTTTTTAATATAGTATAGTTAAGATTATATTAGTAAATAGTTTTTTTATTAATCATAGAAATTTAAAAATAGTCAGTATTATCTATATAACAAAATAAATATATATTTAATTTTTAAAGCTTTATAAAATGAACTTTAATTTGTAGAAATACTTAATTTCATTTATCATTAGAAGTTTAATGTATGATTATTTAATTATATTTATTTGGCACGTATCTAAAAATGATCAAAATTTCGAGATTCGTGCTTTTTAATTAGATTAAAAATATTAATATTAAAATAGCGTGAATAAATGATTGATTATTTGATTATTTTTGGATTTTGACTCTATTT
>ARYC01009012.1:0-15012 GCA_000711775.1 Oxytricha trifallax | reverse complement strand
TTGGAAAGTCGGTTTGCGGTCACTCCTAGGAAATTAAAACTCTCAAGTAGCTTCCACAAAGACTCATTGAACCCTGGGTCAGAGCAGGAAACTTGCAGAGTGAAAGGGGCTCTTGCTAAAAGCTTTGGCCCCAGCTATTTATAGACCCTCACTTGAAAAGCATTATGAATACTAGAGCGAGATGAAGCAGAACCTGGGACACTATGGGATGAAAGTGAGAGAGTTGTTAATTAAGAAAAGCTCAACTAAGAGATAGCAATTCTCAATGTCTTATATTGCTGCGATTTCCTAGGATAGAATTATCTCCAGTCAAGTGATAGAAGGAGCTTTTGACTCAGTTCTCTTTGAAAACTTTATCTACCATACCTTACGCAGTGTAAGAACTGACAAAGAACTACACTCTAAGAAAGTGGTCCTGCTGATGGACAACGCAGTCATTCATAAATATTCAGAGATGTTAGCCACAGCCGGAAAGTTCAAAGTGAATGTGCTCTTCAACGCCGAATACTCGCCTTGGCTCAATCCAATTGAGCAGTTATTCTCCTTTACAAAGAAGGAGATGAAGATGGACACTATTCAGAACAAGTAAGTTTTAATGGGCTTTACACTTTTAGGCAGCAAATTGGTGAAGAGGGTTGCAGAAATCGTTCAGAATTTAAGAAAAGAAGGCATCCAGGATGTGGGCATTCAGTATCAAGAAGTGGATTCACACTCTTCGGTTCGGTTTTGTGTGATGATGTTTGTTTCATAGCTGAAGTAGTGTATAAAACATGTTTCCCTTTACAATTTCCCCTGGTATGTCAGTTTAAAATTCATCGCAGATTATTATAATTAATAACACTATTTATATTATACTTAAAAATGTCCTAATTCACTCTTTACAACACTCGATTCTAAAATACTGCTTCTATTTCACATTTGCACTCTTATAATGGCCACTTCCTCGCGATTCTACTTAGTTGCATTTGCCTTTATATTATCGCAATTATGGCTGAAAGCGATATTTCGGCAAAACTTCCAAATTTTTATGGAGTTACCCTACTTTCAAGCCCCTTTTCGGTAAATGAGAGAGGTTTTTATGAAAAAGTCCCTATTTTGCTCTAAACTACGTAAGTCTCTAAAATCGCTAATTTGGCAAATTTCCCAACTTCCCTAATTATACAGACCCCTAAATTTGAGATGTATCAATTTGTACAAATACATGTATGATTTTGACTAGTCCCCTAAATTTTTTGATTAACTACTAATAAAAAAATGACACATGGCAACAAAAACACAGGGGTTTTGAAATTGAGGGGATTTGGGGTTTACGCATTTTTCTATTGGTCTAATTATATTATTTATTTATTTTTAATTTTATTTTCACAATTTCCTGATTCAATTCTATTTTAGCAATATTAATTTAAGTTTCTATTGTTGTTAAATCATAAATGCCCTTATTCTGCTTTATACTTTGAACTATAAATATATAGATGAGATTATTATCATCTTTTATAATAAATTAAATTACACAATCTGTTATTTAGGTTTCTTATTAATATTTGGTGATTGAACTTTATGCCAATATATCCTGACCGACATAATATGTATTTCATAATGGAAGTAATTCTCTCCTATCTATATAGTATCCTCCTCTTTACCTTTTTACTTCACTATCATCAAATCAATTTGTAAATATTCTTTTACGCACTTACTACAGATTATCTTAATGCTATGAATACGTTGCCTATCAGCCTTATCTAATTCATAGTATAACATTAATTACAAGTCTAATGATATCTTAATTTACAGTTTTATTATCCTCTTGAAAATGTTCAAAAATAAAAGATCATCATTTGAGGCACAAGTCATATTTAATATAGAGTTTATGATATATTTTTACTTTTTTCTTCTTTCATAAATAACTGAATTATTCTTCCTTATTTAAATTACCTTTTTTCAAAGATAAAAGTATGCGGAAAATAGGCAAAATGGAAATTTTAATTACAATTTATAGTTTGAGTAATTGAATGTAGAAAGATAATATATAAACAAACCCCTAATATTTCTAAAATAATAAAAAGTATTACTCCCACTTCATGCTATTATCTCAAACTGCCGTAATTGATCTACTCTTTTACTTTAATTTCTTTGCCTATAAAGTCCCGTAATTAATTAATGGGTATTTATTCTCTTTCTAGTTCAAGTTTTCCACCTTGTTGGCTCTTCTGGTAAATTTAAAGTGAATTGGCTCTGAGTAGTTGAAACCCTCATCTTCATCGTCTACATATTGTTACTCTTCAGTTCTATCATTTCGTGGTATCCCTTCAAGGTATCTACCATCTTCATCTTGTCCTTTGATGCCACCAAAGCAATCTCTGCAGTCTCAATAGTCAACCCTTCATCCTCTTCTGTAGTTGTTATCTTCTTCGTCTCTTCTCTTATGCTTCTCTGACGCTGCATTCTCAATAATGCCCTCATTTACTGGTTTATCATCTCCCCTCGACTTATTCATCAGATGGAGACTACTTTCCACATTTGGTATCTTCAACATTGTTGGTAAAGTATTATTGTAAATGATTTAACTGAAGGATCTTTGATAAGGGCGATGTGAGAGGCACCACTCTAATCTCTATTGAATTATCTGCAGAGGTTGAACTTCCAACTTAGGCAAGTGCCTCAGGGCTGAGATAAGTTTGCATCTATATTTTCAGTGACCACTATATGCCATTGAGTGAAAACCTTCTGTATATTTCCTGGATATATTTGTGATGCTAACAATTTAAGATAAAGTATTTCATTCAAATCTAACTAGGTTGCTGCGCCTATTCTAGTATGCTTTCTCATGTATGAGATGGTATGCCCTTGGATGATTCCAATACTATTTAGTAGAAATGGATAGAATGATTCAGGGTTTTTATAATTGCCAAATTAATAATTTCTGTGGATTCCATGTTGGAGAGTGCTACGCTGGCTTCTTTGCTTTTAAACATCTCTAACCATTTCGTGAACTACACAACGTCTTATTTATCAATGTAAGAGTGAGTATCTGATCACAAAATATCGTTAGCAAGACCACCATTCAAAGAAGCAGCAAATTCAAAAAACATTCTATCACTACTGCTCTTTCAGTTCTTGCGTTTATTCTGTCTCTACTCTGCTGCAGTTGTTACACTATACTCTTCTATCTCACAATACAACAAAAACTACTTGAAATATACAAACGCAAATCTTCCAACAGTCAAAAGAGTAATAAGTATTATCAATCTAGCTAGAGATGGTAACATGATTGTTGGACTATACGAATCAACTGGTATGCTTTGGCAGTCTTATGATGTTGATATATGTAATGGTGTGACAATCAATGGATAGTACTTCCATGTGATGACTTTGTTGTAACCTTTCTCTGTGGCAATCTGCAGACCCTCTAGCTCCGCTATTATTGGCAGTCACTGCTCTTGACAAGCTCGAGGACACTCATGCTTTCCTATTCACTAAGGTTATATAGGCTGAGAAGTAAAGTCACCATTCATTGTAGTGATGCTTGCTTAATAAGTCCTTCTTTTATGAATAATCTGGTTATCATCAAAAGCTTTATGAGTATTGGACTCTATTCAGAAAATATCGTATAATTACAATTTTTTAATTTACTGTAATGAAAACAGTGCCTTGAGTGATTCAACTCAATCTTATAATATAAATAACTCAAATATTTAGAATTTAAATTAAAGAACTTCTATTTTGAAAAAAATTAATCTTTTAATTAATTTTTTATATAATCTTTTGCATCAAGTATACATATTTGATGACATTCATTAGCCTGATTCTTCAATTACCTTCTTTGAATCTAAAAGTAGCTATACACCTTAATTTATAACTATATTTGGCTTTAAAAGTATTGCTAATATGTTCTTATATTAAAGTCCTTTTTATATTATTCAATCTCATCATCATTAATTTCTTTATAATTTAATTGATTAACACTTTATTATGAATTTAATTTATTAATTGCATTAAAAAATAGTAAGCAATAGAGTTTATTCATGCATTTATTTAATCTTTCCTCAGCATTTTGTTTTTATTCATCTATTTATTCATCATCTGTGCTATAAGCTACACCTTTATTGCCATATTCAGTTCCATAATCATTGAAGTGGTCGTCTTCATAGTAACTATCAATGGCAATATTCTTCACACATTAATGTCATGACATTTTGTTCAAAGATATTGCATATATTTATAAATCAATTGTCAACAAATTAAGTTGTAAATGAATTAAGTTAAAATTATATAAATATAAAATAAATTGGTGTTGCATGTCCTTTATACTTTAATGACTTGTTTTTATTGACTGTTTAAGTGCTTTCTATTAATTTTATCTTATAGAATTCACTCATCTTGCTTCTTTTTGATAGGCCGGTAATAATGATTTCTGCATTATCTTTGAGTATTATTGGGCACTCTTACTTGTTATTCCCAATATTGATATCTATATAAAGCAATTCGTTATCTTCCAATTCATCTATAGCTATATTACAGCAAGTTTAGTATATAAATTGATTTTAAGTAAGATTATACAAATATTAATATATTTATTATAACCAGTTCAGTAGTTCAATATTATTAATTCTTGGCTTTTTCTTTTCTTTAACCTTTTTCCTAGGCAATTAAATTGGATCTATTTAAGTAATTAGATATCTAAGTCATTCAATATTTCTTTTCAGGAGCTTTGTAAAGCAGCTGTCTCAGAGTAGTGTCTCTTTAAGATGCATATTAACTCTTTTTGACTTTATTTTTGGATCTGTCTGACTGGAAAGCACATTATTGTTTCTATTATTTTACATATTGCCCATTTATCATGGAGACTTATCACTTCTTTTAGGTCTTTCTTTTATAATAATGAAAAACATGCGCCATTAGGGCACATTCACATTGAATTAAACCTGATAATAATATTTATAAATCAAATGCTTTCTTAGTTTACCTGTGAAATTGGTATGTACTTGATGTTTATCTAAGATTTGAATATCTGGGATTACTCTTATTGTCTTTCTTACTCTTACTACTCAACCATTGATAATCTATTCTGTTGATATTAATCTTATTTAATAAAGTATGATATTCATTTGTATTATATTTATTTGTATTATATTTATTTTAATTTAATTTAAATTAAATATAATTATTTTATTTATATCTATCAATTTCTCTTTGCAAAATAGAAAAGATAAGTAGAATAATTGCTTACACTCTCTTTTAGCCGTTCATCAAAGTTCTTGTCAGCTTATAACACTGACTTCCCATTTAACCGCTGTATGAAACTTTGCTTAGCCAGCACTTCCCTATTTTCTGACTATATTCTACTTTCATCCCTCTTTCTATTTATAAATTGCACTGTATTCTAAGAATATTCAGTGATTTAGTTCTCTGCGGTTTCTCATTTGCTTTATTTAGAGCTGGAAAGTGTTACTTGATAGTGGTACCTAAAGTTAAAACACATTTAAGTGCTAAAATAATAACTAATTAAATGAAACAAATTGATTTTCAAAGTTATAAAATATTGGTTGATATTGATCTCCTCTTTACAGCTTGTTTAATACGATATATTAACTTAAATACATAATTATAATAATGTTTTTCATATTTAAATGATGCTTAATGAGTATTACAAATAGTTAATTATTGGTTTCTTTATCCAGATTAGTGCAAGACCAAGATTAAATAGATCCAAGAGACTTCAAAGCCACCCATAAATGAGAAATTCTTATTACCTCTCTAACTTATTGCCACTCATGTATCTTTCAAAGTTAATATTGGCGTGTGTGAGAGAATTTGACATCATATTAACTTTGTAAACTATCCACACTCATTTTCTTGAGTAAAACAGTTTGAGATTAATCTTTCTACAATTTAGCCACTACTCACATCAATTTATGGTGTATGCTTTTACGTTAACTATTTCTTAGCTTATATCAATTCATAAACACATTTTTTCTTCAATTTTCTAAAGTTACTTGAAATTAAAAAAATTTAGACAATTAGATTTAGGCTGAAATTAAGTTGATTCATGAATCAAATAATTTTCATAAATAATGATATTTATTTGTTAAGAGATTTGTATTTTAACCTCAAAGTTAATGAGCTTAAAATGACATTTCAGTTTAAACTATTCTAAAGCCATCAAAATAAGATAAATATAAGTCAAGAATTTAATATTCTGAATGCATTTTGAGAAAACTCTGAGATTAACATTACTCTTATCTCTTAATAACTATTAATTTAATCATTTAATTTAGATTTTATAATTTACTGATATTGTCTATTTCTATTTAATCATTCTTTGCTTTCATTAATTCACTTTAATCTGAATTTCCCTGCGCTTTCTCTCACTTTCCAGAAGTCTATGTACAACAATGGGAAGTCAATTCTTACCCATTAGTGAATTTAATTGTGAGACTTTAACAGATCTATAGTTTTAAGGAGCGTTTATCGTTGTCTAATTTTTGACTTAAACCTTTAAATTAGAACTCTACTACTATCTTAAAGATGCACCATATATTTACATTTTCATTTATTTCATTTTATTATTCAAATCAGTTGAAATATCTTTTTGCTATCTTCTCTGTGAATAATATATTTTTGAAATAACTTTAATGATTATTTAGAGTACTTACTGAATGCTTGAAGTTAAGTTTAATGAATAATATTAAGATTAGAGTTCATAAGTTTTATCTATGGCACTTCTATGGTTACTTTGATACTTTGAACTTGATACCTCTCGATAAACCTCTCTTTTGTTTTAAATTGACTCAAATTATCGTTATAATAGTATATTTAATTGAAGTCTGATTAAATTACCAACACCATTTCCAATACCAAGAAACTAGTTTCAGACTATTTATTGTGGTTACTGATAACTATGTTGATAACTTTAGTAAATTAAGGGATTTATTTATGCTTTTGTATTTAAATCAATGCTCTTCAAGATTTATACATTTACTATTCGGTGAATCTGTGTTAGTTTATATTTTAAGAAATTCCAATTCAAGCATAGTTAAATACTCTTATGATAAAAATATTGAGTTATTATAAAGTTTAGATTTCATGATTTTCACATTACTTCAATTGTATACTTTAATGCTATCATTGTTTTCAGAAGTATCTTTGCATTAAATTTCGCCAGGTGATTAAATTATTCAAGAAGGTAAGCCGAAAGCATAGAATTTATAAGTATTTACCCATTAAATAAAATGTGACTATACCTGCATTTATTCAATTATTGCAATAAACATTGTAAATTATTCAAAAAGTGCTGAAAGTTATTTATAGGCACAGCATATGGTTAAATTCGGTAAAATAATGTTTATAAAAAGAACTAATACTACATTTAATTGAGATATCAGTATATCTTAAGTGTGAGGAGATGGAAGATTTGGTATTTACATAAAATTTGTTTATGAGGCCTATTCCTTAGAATAGTTAGGTGAGTTGATGCAATTTGTCATTTATTGATTAATCGAAAGTAGTTTGGATGTGTAGAGGAAGTTATTTAGAGTTGATTTTACTAAGGATTCTATTTTGTATTACTACTATATTGATAACTATGCATGCTTAGGTTAGATACAATGTTTTATTTATAAGTTATTTGATCTATAGTGATTATGTTTATTATTTGAAATATTAAGGATATATATGGAAATTGTCAATCTTAAATAATGATAAGTGTTATATGATTATCTGGTGTGACGAGTCAATCGTATATCCTAAGTTTTCTCTAATTTAAGTTAATATTAATTATTTAACTAATTGAAAATTCTCAAGTGGTAATTGCTCGATTTAATTTAGGATTAAATACTGTTCGTCCAATTAAGTATTTTAATTATTAATTTCACGCGTATTTCTGGATTACTATTAATATTCCTTTATTTAAGTGGGATGATGCTAGTAATAAATAAACATTTAGAACTTTAATGAGAATCATAAAAAATATAATTTAATTATAACAAGTTAAAACTGTAGTTATCAATGAATATGTCATTGGATTGACTGAATCTTAGCTATTTGAGGGAGCAAAATGAGTAAAATTGATTTACATTTTTGAAATTAAGTGTATAAGGGACATTTGAATAAACTGAATATGAAACATACTAATATTAGAGCATTTAATGAAAATCATAGAAGACAGCCAAGTAGTTCTGTCTAATTAAAGAGCATATTATCACTGAATTACTCAGTTTTTGGCAATTATTCTCAGCTGAATTGAATCTGACATATGAATCTTTAATAATAAATGCCCCTTCCTTTTTGAAAACTAAAGCTTGTGATCCTTGCACAGCTTTCTTAGCACAAAGTGCGACTAATATAGGAGCAATCAGTAGGTAGTCAAAATTATATACTCGGCAAACATAACCAGAAAATTTTATTGATCAAAATAAAAGGAATTGTGAAGGATTGAATAGTTATTAGTTGAATCTATAAAGGTCAGGTAACAGCTTAGAATTTAATTGAATGACTCGACTGAATAGTAGTTTAAAATAAATAAAACTTATTAATTATCTAATAGAAATCATTATAAAAGTTATTTCCATTTATCACATAAGTTCATTAGGATAATATAATTTATTTGTTGCATCCCTAGTCTAATTTTAAAATGATTAACGACTTGGAATGCCAATATAAACGACTAATAAGTCAACCAAAAAACTAAAACCATATATTAACTTATGCTCAATAAAGATATAGGACTCATCTTACCAAAGCGTATCATGGAGATAAAAGACTTAGCAAACTATGAAAGAGTCAAATACCAAGATTTAACCAAGCAAAGTGGAATCTTCTATAAATAAATCACTCGTTTGATTGGCCTGCAAGAATAGAACCCTCAAAATAAAAGCAACACTCTTTTGAGAAAATTCTTGTAAACCATTTATTTGATAGAATAAGCAGGGTATATTAATAGAGCATATCACTTAAATATGATTATTTTAACTATATCACTTTAACTAGGCTAACAGTGAAAAAAACAAAGGGAACTTGACATGAATTCTAAAATGAAGATGCTTAAAATTAAGCAATAAGTGATTCTGAGAGTGCAGATCATTATCTAAAAGGAGCAAATACAGCTAGAAATTGATCAAAACACATTTAAAATAGGTTTAGACATTCAGCATAAAATTAAATAGTAATTAAAAATAATAAATATAATATATTGAGATAGCGGAATAGCAAAAAATACATTTTAATTATGTTTGCTGATGTAACTTAACAAAATAATAGGCTGATTGTGGCATTTGAGAAGAACCAAAACCTAAAGTCTTTTGATAATTTTGATCTTTAAATATAGGAACTTCAAATCACACCTTATGAAGATGTAAAAACAATGTAAAATGTAATGATAAATTGATTTGATAATAAACAATTAGTATAAATCATTTAAAATATGCTGCTAGGTTATACAAATAATGCAAATTACGATCATGATTGAGTAATCATCGAAGTAGGGAATCAAAAAGATCAATCAAATATTAGAACTGCAAAGTATTTGTTAAAAGAATTACATAGATTCGATTAAAACTCCATGCAACTGGAGGTATAAACACCACAGATAATCTTACTCAATAACTACACATTAATTTCGAAGTAGATAGTCATAGATCAATAATTATTAGAGAGAATATTATTATCAATGATCACTCTTTCAATTATCGAGAGCAATTCGGTCTAATTAACTAGAATGACGAAGAAGTTAAAGTTGAAATACTATTTTTATGCTATTCCTTGGGTAACTGTAAATAATAATGAGCAGTCTATCTTTGATACTTAGAGCGATAGTTTTAAAATTATGGAGTTAGGAGCAAGCTCTCAGACCTAAAATATCATACTTAATGACTTAGTAGAAGCTAAATAACCATATAACATCAACCAGTCTGTTTATCATCTTGAGAGAGTCGAGACTTAAATAAATATTTTTGCTATCATCAATGCCTCTAAAATATTAATTGCTTTAGTAAACAAATGAGATGGTTCCTAAAAACAAGTACCCACTATTCTCTGCAAATGAAAACGCAATGCACGTGTTTCAAAAGATAAGAAGCAACCTAGTTAGTGAGAACTATGGAAATAGACTAATTGAAATGAACCAGGAGATACGAGTGAGAGGTGCTGAACAAATAAGATTAAGTCTTAGCTACTAATTTTCTGATTACAATTATATAAATCAAAAATATCTAAAGCTGAATTGAATTTATAAATAATCATTAACTTTATAAAAATAAGTGAATTAGTTCAATAGATCAATAAAAAATTATTGAAGTGGTGCTGACGGTGAGTCTCTGATCACTCAGAAGTAAATGTGGAAACTGCATAAGACGTATTTAGCATTTTGTTTCTACAAGAGTCCAAATCGAGTGCAGAAGCAATGAAGGACATTACAAAATTACTGAAAGAGACTATGGTGAACAACAAATATAGAAATAAATGAGAATAATGTATATTTAACTGATTTTATTAGATTTACAAATATTAATACTATTATCATTACTGCTAATCAGATTATTTAAATTATCTTAATTTTACATAATTTTATATTAAATTAATAAGATTAATTATATAAATTAGTGTTAAAATATAAGATTAAAATCATTCTAAACTAATGATATTTAGACAAGTTAAATTTCTTAATGATTATTATAAGCATGAATTGGCATATTTAAATTAAGCTTAGACACAATAATATCAACTTGAATATTATTGGTTTGTAATCCTATAAACTAAATTTATTTATAAGCATTAAATGCTAAGTTATTATTAAGTTTAATATTAAGAAATAATAATGCATTTATCTATGATTAAAGGAAAAAATTAATTACAATATTTGCAATACATACATTCATAATCTCTGAGAACTTCTCCTTTGCTAACAATGAGCTCACAATTCCTCTAGATTACCACTTAAGTTTAATCAATTGAAATACAATATGGGAGGTGTTGGAGCAATATGAAGTACTGGTTTCTGAAGTCAGTATTAAACCATGAAACCAAAGTATGACAATAATCGTTGTAGCTGAAGGAAATATTTCATAAGCTGATTCAAGATTACTTATAGATGGTGAAGAGATTTTTAAGTTTAGGATCTAGCACTTGCTTGAGATAATCATTTAACAATTGCAAATGCCACTTAATGGTTCAATTATGAGGCTTCCAGTAGCGCTTATCATATCAGTATCAAATAAGTCATATCTATAAGCTAACCAATACATTAGGCATCAGAGGTTTTTTTATTTTCAGAATTGGAAATGAAAAGGCACATAAATTTAGGAATGAAGGTCACTATGAGGAAGTCACTCGATTCTCTAGAAAAATTAAAGGAAATAAATGTCTATCTAAGACAAGTGTCATTGGTATTTAGATAAGTGATGAAAATATCTGATGCCCACCTTATGACTTTAATCATCGCCTTCAAAACATTTATATATCTTTATTACTCGTTATCAATTAATATTTCAGTAAAGACTCTTCCTTATTCGGTTACATCTTTAGTCTTAGTTTCTTATCTCCGTTTATAATGAGTTGACTTTGTCGGATTCATTTTTGTTTAATTATTTTTTTGGCAAAAATATGCAGCTTTAAAAGATGCAGATTTAAGATTCTAAAAGCGTTTACATGCTAACTTAAAGCCAATTGTGATTTAAACTGTTTGAGGTTTCATCAACATTCGTACCACTGATATTCACTATAATTCTGATCATTAATATGAATAGATTTGAAGAAAGGAGTTTCAATAATGATAAACATATAATAAACGAGGAATAAGAGACTCTCTATCACAACGACACTAGTGGCTTAATTTGAAACATCAATCATATGATCTACTATTACAATAATACCAATTCTATAGATATTTAAACAGTTTAAAAGCTTATGTCTTCGTATATCAAATACTTTTTGTTGCATATGTTTATTGAAAGAGAATAATGCGGCAACTTTGCAAGAGTTCATACTGTTATTATAGTTATAAGGTTGAATGAGTAGCAGACATCCATATGATTTTAACGCTAGAAATGAAGTACAACTAATGGCAATTATTTCGGAGTTTAACCAACCTCTTCCTCAGTACTCCTGCTTGGAAACGTTCCAATTATTACTATTGGTACTGACACAATGACAATATCACTGTGTAATATCTTGGCAGTAACTGTGTATTTCTTATCATCCTGGATCACATTAATGTATAAGAAATGTCACTTTTTATAACTATTGATGCTATGTTTGGATTAAGAAAGGAATATAATTAAATTTTAGCATCATGTTAGATAGATTTTAATTTCGGAATGCCTCATCACACTATTTTTAATATTTTTAAGCTAAAAACAGATTAAATAATTATATTTAATCACTATATATGGGAAGTAAAAATTTGAATTAAGCAATATAACAATTTAAAGCCTATAAACACATTTATTTAATTTATATTTTATTAATATTAAAGTCCAAAAAGGATATTGTAATCTTTAATTTTAATCCCATAAAAAAATTAATGTATATTTTAATAGATATATTTTTAGTAAAACTAATAATAATTATTAGTAAATTTAATCTTAGCATCATTATTATTTATTCAAAATTACTGTATTGTTAATACTTTTAATCTTATTTATGACTGGTATTAAATTATATCAATTCCCTGGCCAAAAGTATTTTTAATAAGCATAAAATTTAGACAAAAAAATTGAAAAAAAGGAAAATATATTTTAAATAAAAAAATAAATTCAATTATTATATAAATTATATATTTACCAATTATTCAATTAAATATTATAAAAGAGTTAAAAAATAGATAAAATGCTCATCAGGACAAAAATAATACTGACTATTATAATAAAAAACTAGTAAATCAAATGGATAAAGATAAATTATCGCTTACTAAGCTAAAATTATATTTATTAAAATTTTTGAAAATAAATTTTGCCATCAAGTATAAAAGAACACATAATCAAAAAATAAAATTAATAATATTGATATATAATAACTCAAGGTAAAATAAATGAATGATTAATAACAGTGCCGCATAAGTAGTTTAATGTAATTCTCCACACTGTGTTATTTATATTACATGTTGTTCATTCACACCTTATGATAACGAGAATTTTCAATTCTATTAATCGTTTTGATTTTCTGCTTTTATCTGTTTTTATTTTTTCATAGACTACTTTGAATAGTTTTTTAATCTTTTAAAAGTAACCTTTGGTCTGTAATCCTCTATTTCTTTCGTATAGCGAGCCAGACCATGTTTGCAAACTTCTATTTTTGTTTTGGTATTTAAGTCTATTGGTCTATGGTCTCACAGGGGTGGTCTAAGTTGAAAATTTTTCAAAATCCTAAGTCGGTGCAAAATTTTTTTTCTCAAAAACATCAAAATCCCTAAGTCGGTGCATGATCAATTTTTGTCATTATTTATTTATTTTATTATCCTGCCCCACATAAAAAGTATCATTATTAACTTAAATTTATGTCTCAGCTTCTTATTCGAACTCCTTCATTGAATTTTGATCATAGGATACTTATAATATTATAACAAAAATATTTTTCTCTGTGACAGATATTTGTTTTAGTAGAATAAAAAATATTATTTCATATTTTAATATCTAATTAGTCAGTAAGCAACAATATTGGGGATAAGAACATCATAATTATTCGCAAAATTTAATGATGTCTGGAATTAAAAAATTCGTACACATTGATTAGTGTATTTAAAAAAAGACAATTAATTGAGTCAATGGTTTTTATAATAAGGCCAGACATCATTAAATTTAGCGAATAATTATGATGTTCTTATCCTCAATTTTGTTGCTTGCAGACTAATTAGTTATTAAAATATGAATTATATTTTTTAATTTTACTTAAACAAATATCTGTCACAGATAAAAATATTTTTGTTATAATATTATAAGTATTCTATGATTAAAATTTAATGAAGGAGTTCGATTCAGAAGCTGAGACATTAATTTTAGTTAATAATGATACTTTTTATGTGGGGCAGGATGATAAAATATATGAATAATGTCAAAAATTGATCATGCACCGACTTAGGGATTTTGATGTTTTTGAGAAAAAAAATTTTGCACCGACTTAGGATTTTGGAAAATTTTTTGCACCGACTTAGACCCCCCCGTCTCACAAAATTTTGTTAGATTTTGTTAGATCCCTTGTCTCATTCATAAAATTACAGTTCTTCGTGTTTCCTGAACTCACGAATGTTTTAAGAATATTACAGTAGTTGCTCATCCCACAACTCACGACAGTCCTGCCTTGGTTTCTCGCCATCAATGTGTCCATTACATTATCTGTTAAGAATAATTTATTACTTTTTTGTAACTCCTGCTTTTTCTCTTGTAATTGATTCTTTGTTTCTTTAAATTTTGTGTATCTATCCAAATCGTTCTTTACTTTCTTAATGCTCCTTAGAACTATTTGTATTATTTCCCTAGTTCCACTCAAAACCCCAAAACCCCTTAATGAGGTTTATAAGTGCTTTGATTTGTAGGGAATTTGTTAGGGGTTGGGGTTATTAATTAAATGCGAAACAAAAATAGCTAGCTTTTGGGGTCTATTTATGATGAAGATAAATAGATTTAGTGTTTAAACTGCGTTATGGATGTGATATATACAGTGAATAAATCAAACCAGTACTAAACTATAAGTCTATTGTGCGCTACTCTTAAAGCGAAGTCCGTCAACTGTGCGCTCCCACTGTCTTATAGCACTATCATTAAAGCAATAGTAGCTAAATTCTAAGCCTAAGAAGTAGTAAAAATTTCTATTGAAGCATATTGATTATCTTATTAATGAAAAAACTTTGAAGTATTGGGCTCACTTCTCTTTAGACCAATGAGCTACTATGTTTCATCGCCAATTCCCTAATTTGAAGATCTCTTCTCAGTCTATAGCTAACATCTATAAACGAAATGGTATCTCTTACAAAGGTGTGAATCGTATCAAGAGAGTTATTGATTTGACTCTGCCATTTTACAACAA
>ARYC01009010.1:0-27161 GCA_000711775.1 Oxytricha trifallax | reverse complement strand
AGAATCAGCTTCGCCTTGTCTATGAGATGTGGTGCTCAGCGTCTTTATATATAGCTTTCCTTCCTCTTCTCTTTTAGTTATCATCCCTATCTTCTTTGTTGTTTGTAGAGTACTTGGACTCTGGGGCAACAAATTAATTTTCAAGTTTGGAAGTTGATTCCATGTTTGATTTTCCAACAATCAAGTCACCATTGAAGTCTTCAATTGACTTGGTGGATTAGGAGCTTTAGTCTTGCTTACTCATCTATATTTGCGCTTTTACTAAATTAATGCGGGTAATTATCTTAATTTAAATTATTAAGTTTTAATTAAGATTCTTAATTATATCTTAATTAGTTCTTAATTCCTTTTACCCTGTCTTAATGACAAAATACCCTGAAAAAGTTGATAAAGCAGGAAGGTCACCCGCCTAGAGATGAGCCAGGAGATGCAGGAAGTGGTCAACAGCTAGTGATGACAAGGCTTAATCTACCTGCAAAAATTCTGAGTGGCTAGATTAATTGATAGTTGACCGCCGATCACCAATAGATTGGTAAAAAAACAGAAATATTTGGGCGCTTTTCTTAATTTAAAATTAAGAATTAATTAAGATGACTTAAATTAGGAGGGAAGAATAATAAGAAAATTTAAGAAGCTGTCTGCAATAGTAAGGATGGATCATCCAGCTCCATGTACATACCCAAAATGCTCTAAGGGTTTTATCAACGCTAAATTGAATTGTTAAGTCATTCCTAGGGGGGAGCTTCATCAGATTAGAAAGTACAATAAAAGACATTCCCACCTTAGTTATTGTAACTTTAATAATCTCACAACAAGGAACTAATAAATTAAATCAAACAATAGAACTAGTTTGTAAGATCTCTAGAAAAGTCATGGGGTTTGGCTTATACTAACAGTCTGTGAAAGTTTTTGAAAAAAGTGCTTCAGAATATTTATAAAAAGTTCTCTTGTTACTAGCTAACTATATATACATTCAAATCGTAGATTAATTTTGCATTCAATTTATTTTTAAAAAATTTTACCTTAATGAGAAATTTCTGTATCCCTTGATCTTATTGAAACAATATGAGCTTTGTATTAACCAATATTTATTTTAATTAGTGTTGAACGCTTAAGATGACTTTTTGGAAGTATTGCTCTCTTAATGAAACGGGATCCATTTGTACTTAATGTTTCTTTAGAAATACTTACGAAAATTGTTAATCATTTTCAAGTTTTTTACAAAAATATTTTATCACCTAAAATTAAAATTATAGCTCTTGCTTCAGTCACATACAACTGGTAAAAGTCATATCTCTATTATAGAGAGATGTTTAGCCTATAAACTAAAGATAGTTTGTTTAGAGAGGTCCTTATGATAGATTTCTCATAGTGATATTAGTAAAATTTGTCATGTTTTAGCTTCCACTATTTAATATTAGAAATGAAATGAAGTCTTGACATTTTGAGCATAGATATTTTCAAAAATACAAAAGTACTTTTCTCTCATTAAAATCAGCATATTTTAAGAGCATGTATATGAATATTTAATACCAAGGATCACTAATTTAAGAATCTTTTGTGAAATAAACCTTTCTTAAAATCATAGTTATATTAAAGTTATAAGCTGGGAAGGAGCACGTTGATGGTATACCTATTACGAATTATTTATAATTTCCATCATCAATTGAAGAGTAAGATATGAATGTATATTTTAATTTGTTATATTATGAGTGTCACTATTGAGATTTGATGTTGTGGTACATTCAGCTTTCTTAAACATTTTACCACTATGTTATTGATGTCGATATCTTTTTAGTATGAATTATTTTTTACAACTGTACAATCATAATACCAAAAAATAACCTAATTTATCTAGTCAATTATTAATTTTTAATTATCTATTGCTATACTTAGAGGACTGATTGCTCTTAAAATCTTTCCATAATATTTGAAGGTCACTCTATATAAATAATAAATTTATAATATTATAATAGTCCGATTGCTATAAATTCAATGAGTAAGAAATAAATGTCCCATAAATATATTAATCTATTGTATTCATTATTTATATCATATTCTTCTAAATATACTAAATTAAAATATTATAGAATATTATTAATGAAGTAAAGGTTAACGAATGAGATTGAGCTTTTTATTATTACGAATTCTCCTCTATAATTTATAACAGTCAGTTCATTCTGAGTTAAATTTCCAACACTTAGCTTCTTTGTAGTTTTTAAGTTTCATTTATTATGTTGAATTTTGTGGATTTTGTGATTTTATATAATTCATCAGTTTTAAAGTATACAATAACTTCAGATCTCATCTATTTTTTTCAAGTAGTGATGTGATCTAATTATTTGCCTATCTAACAGTAATATTTTTTGAGTTTAGGATTATAAGCTATTGAAATAGAGTATTTACATAAGCAGTAATGTTTTTTGTTTTTGTCTATTTAATACTAATCCTTAGTTGAAGAAATTATCCTGAAAATACCCTGAAGACACAGTGAAGATATCTTTTATTGGTGGCTACTGCAACATCTTGGAACACTGCGCTAGAAAAGAATTGAATTCAAGAAATAAATAATAATAAATATTAAATCACTCCAAACTAATTAATCACAGCTGGAAATAATAATAAGTAATCACATAATGTTAATTTAAATTTAAGGAAGTTAAGTTATTAGGGATATAAATTGATCTCAAAGCTTTTCTAATTTGTGGCAGTTACTTATTTGAATAATTAGTTTTGTATTATTATTTTTAAAATTTCCCATTTTGAATGTATTTTATTAATACTGAAGATTTCCAGTAATGGTTACGGGTCATGGTCATCACGGGGTGCTGTGACCACAAAGCACGTACTTGTGGTTGTGGGGTGGCCATGTTCTCTCATCTATTTTTAAGTCATTGTTTATTCAATACTGAAATCAAGCATTTTCAAGTGATATTCACCAAGGTCACTATGACTACGTTAGCAGATACCATGTGTCCACGTAACTGGGGAGTTAAGAATTGGTCTTGTTCACTTATCGATTTTTTCGTCATTTTTTGAATTAATTCTTTAATCAAGCATTTTAAAGTATTCAATAAATTCAGTTGCATTTAAAAAAGTCTATATCTTTTTACAACATGTATGAGTGTTTAATTAGTATATATTAAGCATTTTAATTATAATTCTAGTTACACACACTTTAAATAAAGTATAATTAAGGATTCAAAAAAAGATGGAATATACTAAAATCTATAAAGAATTAACTATTTCTTTAAAGAATTCTTAGTACTCTAAGAACAATGTGCTAAATTAAAATTAATCGTTGATAAATTATTATATATGAGATATTAGGGTGATTAACAATTTTCTTTTGTAAACTTATAAAACTTTTAACCTTATTAGAATTATAAAAAAGTTGACTATCTTTGACTCTATTATAATGTGTAATAACTTTGTGTGTAACTATATTTGTAAATTTGATTACACATGTAAATTGAATTAAAATATTTAATATATATTAAATTAGTTAAAAATCAACATGGATTCAAACTAAAAATTATAATAATTTTTGAATCTGTTGAATGGTCTCAAGGTCACTATGACTACGATGGCAGTGACCACAGGTCAAAGTAACTGGTGAGTTGAATAATGGTTTTACATCATTCGGGGAATTAATACTGAAATCATGCAATTACAATTTATGGTCACCACGAGGGCTGTGACCACAAGGTCATGTAATTGGTGAGTTGACTAGTATAATTTAATCTTTTTTTGTGGATATACTCTTTAATAAAATATAAATACTTATATATTAATGAACATGCTTTTTACTTTATTCAATTTAAGATAACCTAGCAAAAGCTATATCTATTGATTGATCTATTATGCTAAAGATTTAGTCCTTTTATTTATTCTAAATTTTAATATCAAGGATTCTGTGATATTTATTTAATCTTTATCATACTACTCCTATGTCTTCCAAGAGAGTACCTTCTTTATTTTAATTTAATTCACGATAAATCATCATTATTAGGGAATTTTATTATCTTTGTAAGCGACTATTGCAAAGAAGTTCATTTAGTGTTATTACTGAATTCCCCTTAAGACAATGTTTACATAAAAAATAATTTTTACATATATTAATTGAAAGCATGTTATCCTACTCTTTTGTATTTGAAAATAATTATAACATTTTAACATTTTAACAAATTTTCAGTTAATTATATATGGTTATTGATTAAGGTATCATTCTATTTCTTTTAAATAATTGATTTTTAAAGAAACAATGATCTATGCGTAATTATTGACTAACTATATTTCAAATTATAAACTATTTTATAATTCTTAATATTATTATTGATAGCTCTCTCTTTCAAATAGACTCTCTGCGAGATTAATTTTAAGTATTTTGCCAAATGTTACTGTTTCTTTTTTTATTAAACAACTTGCTATAACTTATCATATTGTCTTCCCTTTAGTTTGGATATTTAATTAATCTATTTATTTGCTATGCAAAGTTTGGTGAATCGGACAGTCTACTCTTTGCCTAATCAGTATCTTCTTCTTTATTTTCAGTCAGAGATTGCTGCTTAAGGTCAATATTTTTTAAATTATAAAGTTTTCTCTGCCTATATGTATTAAAATTGTTATTCCATTTAAACATAATAAACTTTTCAAGTTAACTTAACACCACATCTATAAAGCCTCAAGATTCTAGTTAGATTTTACTTGATAACGTTTTCCCGTCAATTACCTCATAATCAACTTAAAACCATTTATCAAATTGAAGCTTGGGTGTTTAAAAATGAAATTATACTATAAATCTAAGAGTTACTCAGACCTTAATTCTATCAACTTGCATTGATTGATTTCAAAGAAAACAAGTTCTAAGATAAGAGTTGAGTAATCGATGAAACTTATGATTTTGACGTGCTTAGATATTTACTTTCTAATTAAATAATTTGATAATAATATGTTAAAAATTTAAATGAATTGACATTTCAAGCATTTAACTGCAATTACAATAATCTTAACACTTAACATCTAAATAAATTACTAGTTGTTATTTTCCTATAGAAAAAGCCCACTTAATGAATGAGGAACAGCGTTAAAACCAAGAATTTTAGTCTTAACCCAATAAGTAACTTCAATTTATAAATTAAATGAAGAACTGCATTGGAATTGATTTCAAGTAGAACCATTCAATCGAAAGTAGATTATTATTAAATAATTCCAGTTATTTATGTTTAAAGCTATCAAACATTCTCTACTTGTTTTATCTGGGACTAAAGATGTGGCTATAAAAGTATGCTCTATTACAATGTCTATTGACTTGATGGGTCTGTTGAGTGAAATGCAGAGTAACAATTGCCTTAATTCAAAGTGATTCAACGAAGCATTAAGACAATTAAATAAATAATCTTTAATATACTTTACTGTTTATAAGCATAATTAAATATAAATTTATTATATATATATATATATATTTATATATATATATATATATATATATATAAGTAAAAGTATTATTTAAATGTAAATTCTTAATACTATATCAAAGCAAGATTCACCAGCATTCGTTTTTATCTATTCCAGCATCTAACAGTTCTGATCATTTGATAAGGCAAACATTCAAAGAATGTGAAAGATGTGTTAATGATGGCTGTTTACACCTAGCTTCCAAGGATATCTTGTGCTAGTTCCATTTCATCTTCAACTAGCTTAGAAATCAATTCAGCAGTCTTTTTAGATTTAATCGTAAGCGATTTAGCAAGCGAGTTGAAGTCCTCAAATGTTCAAGTAACACCCAGAGTAGTTTTATAGTTACTGAGCAGTAGTTATTTGTTATTATAAGAAATTATATGTATATGTTGATTATTAATTATAAATATAATTTTTAGATAATATTATATCCTTAAAATTATGTTAAAATGTTTACTTAAAATTTCCATGTTTCCATGAAATTTTAGTTTCATTACATCATTCAATCCTTATCTCAATGAAATAGGTGCTAACTTTCACATATTCAAGCTGATTTTCACAAACACTTCCACCTTTCAATGAATGCTTCATTTTCTACAAAAATGGACTCGTCATTATCTAGAATCAAATTCTTTCCAGATAGATATTCCTCAATGAGTGCTTGACTCTTGGAACACATATCTCATCATTCTCTGTAGTTGATATTCTACATCTTAGCTTTACATTTACTAATTGATTTTATCAAATTATTATTCTGTATCTTCCGAGTTATTTAACATTGTTGGTATTAATAATGATTTATTAATTATAGTATATTAACTTGTACTAAGCAATGTAAAAATATCTAAATTTACTGATGACTCTGGCATTGAAAAAGAACTCAGGAGAAATCTGGTAGATCTAACGATAGAGTTATTGTTGCTGACAGTTTCTTCATGCCTAAACAACAACTCTTACCTCAAGATCTTCAAATGATGTCAAATTGAAGCTTCTTGCTTAATTAAGTTCGCTAATATTTCACCTAAATTTAGGTCTATAGAGACGAATACTATCGATGCTAGGATTAGTTATGTTGCTTGTTGGTTATTCTATTCAGTCTTAGAGACCTGCACTTTCATACATAAATATAATGATATTAATTTGTACTAATAAATTGTATATAATCTATTTATTCTTATAAAATTTGTGTCTTATATGACTGATTCTTGTGATTTATCACTACTTATTACTCAATCAGACTCATTATACTAAAAAGTCCAATGAAAAACAACTGCTTCACAATCTACTTCCCTCAATGACCAAAAGATGTTTTTGCGGAAATAGTTGGATATCATGGATGCATAAGCAGAGCTAAAAGTGTTTCACTTAATATGAGGAATAGTGAAAGACTCTTTTCCAATCCCACAACAGCAGAAAATGTAATGTCTATCATTTATGTTATTTTAAATAAATTCAGTACCTTAACTTGTTGTTCGAAAATATATCATAGCTATTTTCTACTAATCTAGTTTTCTCACTTTTGAAGACTTAGTACTACTTTTATCCTACTCTAAAATACCTAAAGAGCCCAGCTCAAACCAAATTGGATCTTCAATGTAGAGAAACCTTTGACGATCAGAGCACTCAATAAATGCTGTAGCTGGCAGATTGAACTTCGCCAACTGGAACTTACTCGGTGAACTTGATAATTCACTACCTCCCTCAGCTTTTTTCATTGTAGTAACTGAAAATATTTTTATAATTTAATTATGACTGATTCTTAATCATTTCAGATTTACCTACATTTGAAGAATACTGTTATTCTTCAGAAGTGAAACTAATCACTGCGATGATTTCATCGTTATAAATCCTATATTAATTCTTTTCGTCCCTTCGTTTGTTGTCATTTATTAATAATATATAAAAGATTATTAAAACATTATGCTGTATCTGTATAAAAGGAAAATTGATTTTTTATATAAATCAAGATATATATCATTGTTAACCTGGTCGGCAAATGTGTCCACTTATTTATGTTGAAAAGAGTTATTTGTTTCTTTTACTAGTCACCCTTTCAGTAGAACCACGTTTAGTAGCCAACAGATTCACATTTTTAGTATGATAATAAATAAGTATATTATAATTAATGCTAAATAGTAAGAAAACCCTTAATATAATATACTTTTAATTTTTTATATAATAAAATAAACCTTAATTTAAGGAGATAATTTTATTGAGTTAATTATTAATAAGATTTGAAGATATAACGCTATGAAAATTACAGTATAACTTTTATCATGATGATGCAAATTTAGAAACTCATAATTATTCAGTAAATTTATTTAAACTTTTAATATTTAAAACTATTAATTATTATTACTAAAAACTATACTTGTCATAACTCATTCCCTAGCGTCGTCCAATTCTCCCGAAGATTATGAGATCTCCCAAAGACCTCCAGGTATGGACCTCCGGGAACGCCTGAATTTGATAAACTACTTGTTGCTCTCATACTTTCCTTTGACTCCTACTAGGCATAACTCAATACCATTCTGCAAGTAACGCCCTGGTCCTTTTTAGATATTGCCTTTGTTATCTGTTTTCACACACACAATCGTTTTTTATCCACCGATACTTGTGTTTTTTGAAAAAGTCTAGAGCTACCTCGAGCTTAGTGACCCAAATAAATATGAAGCTATCTTCTTGCAGCATCTCAATTGGAACCACTTTATCTTTTTATCAGAAAGTGTATCGCATCCAAGGTCCAGCATTCTTGAAACCCATGGAGGATCCATGATTACCGTTCTAAACGAACTTCCATCCAGTTACATCTACTGCTATCTTAGCTTGGCCCACACAGAGTAGAGTGTGACATCGCATTTTATGGGGTTGGGTGGTCGACTCATATTTTCAAATTTGTAATCCTAGTCTGAGAGTTTTTATAGTTCAATTTTTGTTTGTTGCTTCAATTTTTCCTCGCATTCCTTTCTATGTCTACAAAGTGACTGGCGGTGTGCATACCTGCCGAAGCATTCTACGCATACATACTTCTTAGCCAAGAATTTCTCCACCCTCTCTGTTATATGTTCTCTTTCGTAGTGCTTGTATGCACCATGTCTGCTACCAGTGTAGTCACAACCATTGCATGGACAACTATAGACCATTTTAGAAAATGATTAAATTAATAACTCTTTTATTTTTTATAAAACACTATTCTTTTACTTACCATTTATATCATAAATTTTTGGACAATTGATAAAATATTTATGTTTTTGTCGAAATGTTTACATTTATTGTCGAAATGTTTACATCAAATTATTAGATTGTAGAGAGTGGAAGATGTGAATATTGTTGGAATAATTATTGTTCGTGGATAAATTAAATATTTCATATTTAATTTAATTAATTATAATTATTATGAAAACAATTAAACTTTCGCAATAGCAGTGCAATATCTAATTCAGATTCCCAGAGGGTTTTAACTTTAAAAAACTAGTTTACTTATTTTCAGTCTCATAAGTATCAAAGCTTTCTTAAAACTCCCCTCCATGAGGGATAGCGCATTTGCAGGAAAGCTATATAATTTTACGTGTAAGGAAAAACCTACTCTGAACATCAGCCCTCGTTTGTGGATGAACAGCATTCTTTGTTAACATTGAAAAGATAGTGGAAGTAAAAGATATAGAATGAGCATATTGAATTCTTAACTAGCTTGTAAAAATTAAAGCAGTAAGCAGGGTTTTCTTTGCAAAAGCGATGTTAGATGTTCCACAGGAAGTATCCCTTTATGAAAATTTCACCTTCATTACTGTGCAAGCTGTTTCACTAAATGAAAATTAAACGCAAATCAATTATCACTAAGAAAACCTAAACAGAACGATAAAAGTTGAACTTTGGATAGTAGCTATATTAAATTTAGAATTAGATTCTGCAGCTTTAGAAAGACGACTACTCTATACTATTTGTGGACGAAACAATTTTTTCTTTCAACACCCAGGCAAAACTTGAATACTGTAGTCTAGGTGAGAATATTGAGCATGGTAACAGAAGCAGTTTTAGCTTTGCATATGCAGTAGTTGCAGCAATATCTGAATAGGAGGGGCTAGAATACTACAAAATATACAAGAAGTCTGTTAACATTGATAAATTTATAGAGTTCAGCACTGAACTCAAGGGAAAACTGGGCTGAGAAAAATTTCTATAGTTTGTGATAATCTTAGAGTCCACCATAGTAATAAGGTGAAGTATGCTTATAAGATTAAGATTAATATAATAAGTTGAAACCAAAACTATACAATCAACAACAAAGTTAAAGATGCCGTTGCTTTGATTAAAGAAAGTACAAACTGTATAGATTAGAAGACGTTTGATAGACATAAGTAGGAAAGGTTTGATTAGAGTTTTAAAATTGTGATTAAAATTTGTTAAGTAATTAAAGCTTCAAATGTTAAATTAAAATTGGTTTGATAGTGTTTCATTTCCTATTTAATAACCCTCATTAATTTGTCTATTTTATTAACTTTCTTGATGGCCACCAAGCTGCTATGTCCCGGGCATCCCAGTTTTAAATCCTGAGAAGCTCACTGCCAAGTCTCTCTTTGCTTTTGGCTTTCGGGGAACATTCTTTCGAGTACTCTGTATGACTAGGTGTATTGTCTTACCTGGCTGCTCTAAAATGAAAATTGTGTGAACATCATAAAAATATATTTTACTAGAGATATATGGAAGCTTATTCAGCTCATCACACCAAGCGTTCGTTATCTGTATAAAGTCCCACTTCTCTTCATCTCGACCTGAATCGTTTCGGATGGATAGTCCATGCTAAACTAATCTTTGTAAATACTCTGACTCGATGGTATTTAAAACGTTGAAAAAGAATTACTTCTCAATTTGCTTTTTTATCACCAATGTCTGGGAGGTATTTCTTTATATCAGACTTGTTTTTTTTTTACTCAGTATGTTGATGACTCAGAGTTCCTCATACTTCGGCACAATAATCATTCTCACATCACTATTATTTAGGACAAGCTTTTCTTCTTGCAACACTTGCCTTATGAAGTCTTTGTGATAGTTTCAATTGGTGGCAAAATTCCCTATAAAAAAAGGCCTCAAAATTTTATAGCTAACTTACACATCCCTGTGAGCTATTTATAAATATCAATCTTCGATCTGAACTTGCCGATTAGCTCTCCTTAAGAAATTCTCATAAATTCATGTTTGAGTTTATCATCCATAAACTCATTGAATGTACGTTTCTAGTTTTAAGTTTGGCTCATTTGGAATTCCATGTGTTCTGTTTCGATTTTTCAGATTTGTGATTAAATTACTATATAGTTTGTTTATTAATTGTTAGAATTTGTCTTAGGCCTATTAAGAATTCTTAATATACAAAGAAAATCACAAAACATATGAAATAGGTGTGATCTTCACAAGAAAATCACAAAAAATCACAAGCAAGATCTTTCATGGTTCTGCTAAGGAAAACCCAATCTAAACTCTTATTTGTCGAAATGCTAACATAAATGTCAAAATGTTTACATAAAAAAAATCACATAGATTTAAGAAAAAGAGAGTGACAGCTTGTGATTATTTTCATACTATAGAAGAGGATTATTGTGATTAAAGTTATTGATAAATTTAATTAAGTCCACATTTTGATTATTAATTAAGATTTAAATTAACTTTGAGATTTAATCACTATAATATATTTAATACCATGATTTAATATCAAATTACAAATCATGAAATACTATAAGGAAACTTAATTTGTCACAAGAACCAATGACAATGCTCCTAACAACCATAAGTTGTTATGGTGTCTATAAATTAATATAATAAAAATTAATGATTTATTGAGGAACTTATAAAATAAGTTTTCTTTCTCAGATATATATGGGAATTATTAAATGAACTGCCTGACTCCGACTATAATCCTTCTATAAATATAGAGTAATGTAAGTATAAAGCAAAATATTATTTGCACTTATCATATTCTTTCTCTTATGCAAAGCTCTTCAACCTATTTTCATTAAGTCTTCTTTATTATAAATTTATTATTAAGAATTAAAATCTTATCAGTATATAGTCTTATACTATACTAATGAAAGACAATCAGGCTATATCCAATAGGCTCATGAATCAAAACTTGGAAACAGAATTTAAGTAAGTCTTCGATATTTATAGAAAAGTTTCATAATTTTAATTAACATAAACTCATACCCTTACTCATAAAGTTAAAAAGTAACTAAAATTACAACTTTTCAAATAAAAATAGGGAAGATGGAGAATTTTAGATTCATGTCTCTTTAAAATAATATTATTATTTAAAATTATTACATGGCATAAGTCTATATACATCATAAGATGCAACCTTATTAGAGTTATCTTTCAATAATTCTAGATTTATCTAATAAAAATTTTGCAGCAGATCCTCAATATATCATTATTATAACTCTAGATTTCTTAAGGCATATAATTGGTAGTGCCTTTGACAAATAAACTTTTCCTATTATATGTGATGAATGGTCGACACATAATCAGGATAGAAGTGAAAATGAAGACTTCTCAGAAAAGATATAAAGTAATTTCGGGCAGCAGCTATCCAAAAGCTGCGATGATTAGGATTGCTCTTGGTCAATTTCGCAAAGCTAGATAGTTTAGCGTAAACGGTTTTCAAAACTATCTTCAAATGTCTAAAAGGCATGCAAGAAGGTTACTGAACTCCACATGCAGAGCATCTCAAAAGTAACTCAGAATTTCAGCCTAACATTCAAAGAAGTTAAAAATAAATCAATATTTGATCAAGCTCCTCTTAATGATTTAAGTAAAAAGGTTATCTAAGAGACAATAAGAAAAAGAGATAAAGAATAAAAAGGCAAGCAGGGGCACAAATCTAAAATCAGTCTCAGCATCTGTAAACCTCATCTCTGATTAATAAGAACTCCTTGAGACCCTCATTTGAGCTATGAAAGGACGTTAGTTCAAACAAAGAGGTTGATGAAAGTGATGGAGACAACAGAATTATCAAGCAACTGGCACTTAGCATTCTGACTTCATATGATTCTTCAATTTTAATTAAGTGCCAGCTGTTGCAGAACTTTACGAAAGCCATGCTAGATAACAAAAACCTTCTTGCTCTCGCGATTTACCATCAAGCTAGTAAGATTAAGGATGAAGTTTTCAATTTATTACTTCAGCGTAAGCATTTCGATATTGAGTAAAAATTGATGCATAATCCAAAATTAAAGGAAAAATTAAGAAATTACTTACACTATTTTTATCTTTATTTTATTTAATCTAATTAAAAACTACTCTATCTCAAAATTTTGTTGATTTCGAGATAGAGTGCGATAAAATTATAATTTAAATTTAATATGGTATAATGTGCATTAAAATGTAATTACTTTTTGAATTATTTAAAGTTCAATTTTTTAATTGTTAAATGCTTTATATATCACTAGCTTTTAATTAATTAATGATTAAATATTTAAAAACATAGCAGTTTAATTATATACTATAATTGATTCATATTTAATTTATTAATTCTTTTTATATGAACTTTAAATTATTCAAAAAGTAATTACATTTTAATGCACATTTTACCATATTAAATTAAATTATAATTTTATTGCACTCTATCTCAAAATCAAGAAAATTTTGAGATAGAGAAGTTTTTAATTAGATTAAATAAATTTGATTAAAATAGTGTAAGTAATTTCTTAATTCATTTAATTTTGGATTTTGCATCAATTTTACTCATTATGTAAGCATTTCGACAATTACTGCTATAAGCAGTGGTTATCATGAACATAAATCTTACCAAGATGTAAGTGAAGTATAAGCATGAAGGTTGACTGCTTCTGAAATTATTGGTACCTTACCTTGACACACACTTGTGATGATTTTGACTTTATTGATCTATGAGATTTCATTCATTTAGAGGCAATGATTAATAGCATAATTATTTAACTATCGGATAACTCATTGCCGGGCAATTATGGGTTGATTAGACTCAGCCTGTAAATAAAGCCGAACTTGATAGCGGGACTTCAATGGAATGAGTAAGAGGTGACTTTCCTTGCTCAAGCGTTGGCATCCTTTGGCTTTGCTTAGTATGAAGCTTCAATAATTTGTGAAAAACCCAGAAACTTTCTTTGGCAGTAAACAATGTCGAAATTACTGACTATTTAAAATGAGGAGCGCATGTTGGTTGTTTTTATTTTATGAAAAATAGAGGTTCATCAGGATGAAGGTTAGCATTTGAATAAATTGCTCTCTCTACTTAGCTAACTATAGGTCATCTCTAAACTTCTTTTCGAGAAAGAAAAGATTTCTATAAACTTACACAGTCTTATTCTGGTAAAAGAAAGCCTAAAAAGAGTAGCCTATTTCTAGTATTGAGGCCACTCTCAAGTTATTCGAATCCGAGTGGATATAAACAGCAGTAAAGGCGAAGATAAGAGAGCTGGCCATCACAAATTCGAGACAGGAAATTGGTGCGGTTAAAGTAGCCTAGCAACTTAGTGAAAGCAATTAAATTCGAGGCTGCTTTGACCATGAGGACTTTATCACTGTTGTCTTAGATGCTGGAGTCTTAGAGTCAGGTTTATCAGCATTCTCAATATCAATCTATAATTGCAAGTTTGGTTACAAGGGCTAACGAAGACTGTTCAATAATTGATATGCCAACTGGATCAGGAAAGACTTGGATTCATGCTCTTGTTGCTTACTACTAAGCCTTAAAAGGTTTGAAAACAACAATCATAGAACCAAATGAAATTTTGTAAACTTAAACTGATGAAGTCTCGGGTCTATCCATGAGAATATCAGGAAAGTTGACATAGCTACTTACTATAAAAACCTGTACAAGGAGGATATAGTAATTTTAAACGAGTTTGATTCTATTATAGATTAAACCTCGTTCTTTTCATTGGGCAATACTATAACTGGGCTCTGGATCCTCTAAAATAAGAAGGTTTCGCGTTTTCAGCAACATACACGAAACATCACAAAGTTGTTATTGATGAGACGATAAAGAAGGCAAAAGTTTTGAGCTTCTAGTCAGAGCTACTCTTTTCAAAAAAGAATTAGGAGTCGCATGTCTGCTCAGTTATTCTAACTAAGGATAAAGAGACATTCAATAGGGAATTTAAAGAGAAATTAACTAATACTTCGCCAATGCCCCATAATTATCGTTGTAAATTTCAGTGAATATGATAACTACAGAGTTAAACTGTCATAGGGAAGTAAGTATGAGCATTATTTATCAGATAACTAGCAATGCAGGCTATAGATTAGAGAAAAAGAAATAGGTATTCTGATAATGAAGAGGGAAAACAGTGTTGACTGTGACTCAAAGTTTAAGAAAAACGCGTTTGTTATGGTAGCTTGCTCAGTTTATTCAGAGAACAGATTGTGGCTGATGCTGGGCAGAGGCAACATTAGTCAAAGAGTACCAAGAGGTTGTATATATATCCCTAAGACTATGATAGCTAAGCGCATTTTTGGCAGCATCTAAAGTCAGTTGAAAACCAAAAGGTAAAGAGGCTTAATGAAGTGTTTAACTATTTTGGAAGAAAAGAAGTAAAGACAAAATGTTGAAGATGATTATGAAGATGATGAGAAATAAGAGTAAATTACTGTTGTAAATTTTTGAAATTCTCTTGAATTTCAACTAGACTCATACTGAGGCTAAGTGACATTTTTGAAGACGTATAGCAGAGCGGTGACCCTATAGCGTCCTTGAATTATTTAGAAAACATAGTTGGATACAAATTTTACTAAAAGAACACTAAGGGACTTGAAATTTGAATCGCTGAAAGTTTATATTAAATTAAGATTGTGTATGTTGTAAGTCACAGATGCGATGTATCAAATCAATCGATATAATAAATTTTTCAATAATATTTAAATTCATTAATTACAAAAGTGTTAGACTGGCTGTTAGTGAGATTAACACTGCAGTATTTGCAATCAATGAGCAGTAAAGTGTAAACTGGCTTAGCATTCTTTTAATTTTAGAGAAATAATTTTACTCTTCCTAAATCAAATAAATTATAAGATATTTAAATAATCACTAACTTTCACTGAAATTAGTAGACATTGTTAATTAGTAATAATAATAATTTAATTACTTATTTTAAAAAATTGATGATTTAATTAATATGTCAAAATTATGATGATGAATAAATGCCATTGAGAATTAATAGATTAGTAATAAATATTTTTTTGTTCCTTATTCTTAACATATGGGAAGTTGTCTGTATTTTGTTCGAGGTTAAAATAAGGTTATTGTGTCTTAATTAATCTCTATTCTTTTAAATAATAAATTATTAATATCAAATATATATGTTATAATCTCTTTATTGTTGCATATTTTAAAACAATAAAGTAAAAGAATAAAAATTTCGTTGTAGAATTTAATATAATTTAAATTACATGAATATATTATTTTGCTTGCTTGATTTAAATGGTAAGTTATTACAATTAATTGCGATATAAATATTTTATACAATTTTTGTACAATTTCCAGTCATAAATTTAACTGTTATTCTTTACTTATACAATTCTTAATTATTTAACCTCATTATTATTATGAATATGAATCGTGTTCATCTAAACCACCTTTACCTATCTACTTATTTTAGTGACCATTAAGTCAGCACATATTGATTTGGCATAAATAACCAGGATCGCAATATGGCCTAAGTAACACTCTCAGACGTTTAGATCTAGTAGCGAAGAGAAGAAACTGTTTTATTAAATGAAGGTAAGAATAGTAGTTAGTAGTAATTAAATGGTTGGTAAACTCTACTGATTTGCAATGTCATTAGGAATCATGCCCTTTCCTTTAACAGATTAGGAGTAAACGGAGAATGAAGCCAGGTCATAGTTGTTTTCAAAAGACTTGCGAATGTAATTGATAGATATGAGTCATTAGGCTGAACAACCTTAGGGCTCAAGATTATCAGGGGAAATCAATTCATATAACTTCAGAAATGAACTTAATTGCGAATAACTAGATCCACTATTTAAGTTTTTATCAATTTGCTGTTAAAACTATCAATTAAAATAATGAACAATCAATCTATCTAAGAGTTTACACTATCGATAAATTTTTGTTGTTGATCTCTTTCAATATTCCATGACCTAATGTCTAAA
Source organism: Oxytricha trifallax (assembly GCA_000711775.1). NCBI lineage: Eukaryota > Ciliophora > Spirotrichea > Sporadotrichida > Oxytrichidae > Oxytricha > Oxytricha trifallax. The sequence continues at coordinate 10,562 of ARYC01009010.1, read as the reverse complement.
CGATTAAATTGCTCCGTATATTTCTTGTTAATCTTTAATGTGTAAATAAATTTGCTTTAATATTCTAATTTCAATTAAGTTTAGTGTAATGAATTAATTTTCCTCTAAATTATTATAGTTTACAAAAGTATAGATTTAAATTTAACCTAATAATTTGCTTAATATCTTCTCTAATATAAGTTGTTACCCGTCAAAAGAATAAAAAATATTGAAAAAACACGAGGATAAATTAAAGGGACATAAATTAAATGATTAATTTTTAAGTATTAATTATTTTTTTAATTAAAAATTATAAACTTATTATTTGTTCATTTAATAATCTTAAGAATTCTAATTTTTTGTATGTTCATCTAACAGACAGATTTTTTGTATTCGAAAATTTCTTAAAATAAATTATCTTATAATAATTTCTATAATTAAGAGAGTTTTCTCAATAAGATGATATAAAGTCTTAAATTATAAAATTAAAATATTGAAATCTTTCAGTAATCATCGCAACTATGCAAATAATTTAAATTAATAAAATAATAGTATTGATAAACTGATCAGTTGGTATAAATTTTTTAAAATAGTAAAAGTATATATATATATATATGGATTGTTTTGATTGTTAGAATATAATAATAAATATTAATAATAATAATAATATGATCACATTGAGGTCTCTTGGGACCCCCGATCGAATTTGCATCTTAGTATGTAAGGGCCAAGCCCTTTTATATGTTAATATTCAGTTATATATATATATATTTAAGCTTAATCAATAATCTTCCCAATCGTTTTAGTGCTGTCTTCTAGGAGAATTAAATGGCTCTACCAGTATGAGTCATTGTTTGTATTAGGTATTTCGGAGGATGTGTATTCGAGTTCTCCTCCTTCAAATTGTTGATTTTCTCTAATTGCCTATCTATCTTACGTGTGTGAGTACCCTAATGAAATCTTTATAATGTTCTTAGTAGATTTCTTTGTTTGGATTGAATTAGTAGCTATCTCTTTCATAGACTTCTATTGAGTCAATTATATTGATAATATGGGTCTCTTAGCATTTACTTACCTTCCCCCCAGACTATATGTTCAACGTTTCTTCTAATGAAGATGAGTGTGTTGAGGTTTTTCTATTTTATTGTGAAAAGTTTTTTCTTATCTTCCAGATCTCTGAGGATGAGTAAATATTTTTGGAATTACTAGAATGAGTATATCACGTACTTTTGTTCAAAATTATTTAGTTCTTCTTAATTCAAGATTAATGGACAATTTAGGATTATTCACTTAGAAGGAAAGGATTTATTCAAGTGCTGGCCCTTATGGCACAAACTCCTTGAGTTATTATTTTTCTTAGGGTCTTACTGTGTTTGCTAAAATTGGATAGCTGTTTATTTTTGTTCTCTTTATTATCTTCTTCTTACTTGTCCATAATAATTCTGGATGTGTTTTGTTATTATGGCATAGGTTCTGGTTTTTAAGTCAATGATTGAGTATTTATCACTACTTATGCACTAGCTATCTACCTTGTTATGTTTTCTAATTTGATTGTAGAATTTTAGGTTAAAAGACCTTTTGAAATAGTTTAATCAAGCTAAATTATCTACTAGATATGTTAGCCATATTAAATAAGTTAAGGTATTGTGACGTTATTGGTCAGATTCTGATGTGGTGAGTCTATCAGAAAATCTTCTGAACGAGATGATACCGATCTGTGACGTTTCTTCTTTTCTGAGTTATTAAATAGGTCTGGAGTATTAGATAGTTCAAGTTCCGAGACTATTGAATAGTCACATTAGGATGAGTCGGAAAAGGTATCTTTCATAATGAGTGCCAATTTGTATGCTTCCTTTGAGATATTTTTGTGGTTTTGAGCAATAGTTGGAGTGTTTGGGTTTCCAACTTGTTAGGAATTTAATCACTTGCCCTGTGGTTGCTTATTATATTTTTTACTCTATGGTTAGAAAAAGACTTAGAATGTTTTGAAGCTGAGTAGTAAGTACCATGTTCTTAGAATGAATGATCTTTCTCTTTGCTGAGTCTTGTGTTGATCTGTAAGTTTTGGGGTTTACGGTATATTAGTTAATTTGCTTTGAGTGAAATAAATACCATAGGTTATGTATGATATAACTTTAACAGGGGGTAGCAGAGTTAATTTAAGTATGTTTTCATCTTTAACGAATTGGGTGGGAAATTAGGGCATGTTCTTTTTAATTCCGATATAATTTAATAATTATTGTTAAAATATAATTAAAATATAAATAAAATTTCTTGGACTGCTATGAAAAATATGTAGCTTAATTTCAATAAAACCCCATCAATAAAAATGAAATGAAAATTGATGATTAAGGATTAATAATAAAAGTAGGTAGATAATTAGTGTTTTACTACTATCATATTTGAAATTTGCAAGTGAAAACATAATACTATTAAATATTTAAATTATTACTTAACTGTTTAGAATTAAACAATCTAAGTTTGTCCTACTTTTTGTTTAATGATCTGAATTTATTTTCATTTTCTGTATCACATTTTTTATGCATCTACGAGGGATATTCTTGAAACTTGAAAAGTTATAGAAATCATTTCAATTCTTCATAATTTTCTATGAGGAATTTCTCAATTATTTAAACTTATTCTTCTGTATTTTTGAAGAAATCTACTCATTGCCTATGTTATAATAAATTAATAAACAGAAATTTAAAATTGATATTTTTATAACATAAAATATATACCAAAACAGTGGTATTAATGCTACTTTCAGCTAGACTCAAGAATAACCTTTTATAAATCAGATAGAGTTCGAATCTTATAAAACCCAATTTTATTTATTTAACTAGATTAAAATAATTTATTTTTAGTTTTATCAGTTATTTAGGTAGTAATCATGCTTTTTATCAATCACCTTCATTCAAATGATATTACTCTTTTATATAACTTAATTAATAGCTTATGACTAATATTTGACATTAAGTAACAATATTTAATTAATTTATAATTTATTATAAGAAATTTACCAATAATATATTCAAATTCATGTATATTAATGGAACCAGATGTGCTTATTTTTCCTCTTTAACTATTACTGCTTGTGTCAGTTCATAGATTTCATTCTAGTTATTATGTTGCATCGTAATTGTTTGACTGTAAGTGCCCAAGTGCTTGGTATACTGGTCGATGAAGTTGTGATCATGAACATACAGTGCATTTAAACTAAACCCCAAACGATCTTCAATATTATAGACCAACAACGACAACTCCACGTAGCCTAATCATAGTGACAACGACTCTGGTAAGATTTTAAATACTTAAAAACCTTTGAGATTTTTCAATGGATAGTTATCTTTTGAATTTCATTTGGCTTCTGCTTTATTTTCAATTTAGAAAGTATCTTGTTTGCAGTTTCTTAAGAATTATTATTGTGGATATAACTAGTAAAGGTGTGGTATCATCCATCGTACTTGCTGTTCCCTTAAATTAATTCAACTTTAAAAGAATTAGTACTTGCTGTCATTCTACATGGAACGAGTAAGTTATAATTTATGCCTATGTTGTCAAAATAGATGGATATGATATTTATGGAGACACCTGAAAGTTTTGATTCATGATGGTGCATATCAGGAATCCAAATTAGATGTAAAAGAAAGATTATTCCCAAGCAAACTCTGATTATGATTTAAAGAAATCACCAGGGTGCTTTTTCATGAACTTAGAGGAAGACATGCTAAGATTAGGAAATATCAGCTACACTAAAAGGATATGAGTTTGATATTGAAAATTATGATATATTTTACGAAAAATATATGATTATAAGGATTTGATTGTGAATATTTGATTAAATAAAAATGTCTGATCAGAAGATGCCATGCCACTCACATAAATTGTAAATTATAAATATAAATATCTATATATTATTTTTTTAGTGGTTGTACTTGGTAAGAATGATGTGAGACCAAGACTGAGTCTTCAATAAGCTACAGGAAAATCACATATTATTGGAATAATGGCGACATCTATGAAGGATAACGCATGAATAAAAATGCAGTTCAACTTTTGACATTTTGAAAACTACAAATAACTACTACATTTAAATCAAATTCTTATAATCATCTATTTTTCGTAAAATATATCATAAATCCTGTCTAGTGACTTTTCAGATCTGGAAATTTGCAAAGGTAACTGAGCAAAAGGCATGAGGCACCAGAAGAAAGCTTGTTGTCGCATTATCTCAACTCCTTGAGTAAATGTCTGAATCAGACATTAAACCTTCTTTCATGTTAAACTGAGATTCGAGTGCTCCTTAGAAACCTTGGATGTACGAATGCCCCTTTCTTCATTTAAACTACCTAAGTTTATCAAATACCGAATTAAAAAATCAAGAAATTTGGCGAATATTTCGAATGTTACAATGGCAGCATCTGACAAAGAGCTCGAGGATGGGCATGATATAGCATTAGATGTCTATCTAGGCTGTGAGGTACTCCTAATTCTGAGAATCGTTGAAGCAAGGCTCTCCTCACATTCCATTGACTTTTATTCGAAGTATTTAATTAAATGGTAATGTTGCAATCCTATGTTTCCAGGTAAGATGATTACTATAAGCTATATACTTGTTAAAAATTGAATGGCAACTTCTATAAAATGACATGAAGATTTCATTAAAAGCAAGATTGGCAATTTCAAAGTGGGATATTGACGTCAGGAGGTTGATGAAGATCTCCTGAGAAATGAGTGCATTGTACCTTTTATAAGTCAATACTCTGTACTTTTAAGTAAGACATCTATTTAAATGATTAGTGTTATAAATAATATTTAAATCTCTCATTAATTTAAATAAAGTATATCTTATCTAAATGTATTATAATTTTTAATATATCAACTTTCATATTCTTTTCATTAGTTAAAAAATTAATTAATTTGTTAGAAAAAGATAAATAATATCTTGCATATCTTCTCATAATATTGAATTTGGCGTTTTATTAAATATGAATGGATCGTGCTTGATTATATAGCATCTTACTCTATATTTATATTTGCATTTTAAAACTTAATTAGATTATTTTTTAATTTGTTGGAAATCTCTGATAATTATTCAATCAATTGTTTAATTTATGTTTATCAGAACAACTAATAAATATATTATATATTTATATAGTATTTCGTTATACGAATCGTTCTTTCTCAAAAAGTTTATGATGTTATTTTAATTTCAATTATCTTCAATTATCTTATTATAATTTATAGTCGCTAAAATGCAAATAAGAATTTTATTAATTCATTTTTATTTAATCGCCACATTTCGTCAACACATAAAAAATATCAAATATAGGTATTTTAATAGTAAATTATTAGAAATTAAAGGAATAAAATTTTATGCAAGTTTATTTTCAATTATTAACATGGTAAAATAATATGAAAATTAAACTTTTATTTCTTATTTTTGAAGTTTTCCTGATAATTATGTCTTATCCCTCTAAATTTTGCCAAAATAATTTTCAATTATATTCTTTTTCCATTTTAAAAATTTCATTTGTTCTATGTGACAAATTATTCCCTAAATTTATCATAAAATTAGGAACAATTTGTTAATATTTTCAAATATATTATCTTAAAATGAGAAAGTTATATAAATATTTCTGTTTTAATGAATATTATTAATTAATAGTCAAATCATCATTGGTTCGCAAAATTTCTTGTTATATATAAGTTTAATGAGCATTATATTAATTCCTTAATTCATAAAATATCTTAAATTCTAGTCTCATTAATTAATTGAATTATTAGATAATTTTATCGATTATTTCAAAGAAGGTGGAAGAAATATGGTTCTTTGTAACTTTCAATAAGTGTCTTTTTTTACTATTAAATTTCATAAAAGACGATAATCCAGATTTTCAATGTTTAATATGATATTGATAATATTTTAATTAAAATAAAATACGAGCTTTGCTTTTTACAAAATGATTTAATTTTAAGTTTCAATCTTTATAATGAAAATGCCTTTTCATTTTCTGGCTACTATCTGTATCTCCAACATATTGACAATCAGTAAAATGTTTAAATGCAATATCATCTTGTGGTGTTGATTTCTTTATCATTATTCTTTAGGGCTGCTTTTTATTGATATTTTATTTGAAAAGAGTAGAATATTAGTAGTTTTCTTGCAATGCACATTACTAAGATCGAGATTAACTTCATTCAGGAATATCTATTCGAAAAGATTAGCATCATTAAACAAATTCATCGATTTAAGATTTATTGTTACTAGATGCTTTCATATTTCTAGTAGATAAATCCATGAGTAGAAGTTAAGATGCGTATGAAATCATGTGTAGTAGTTAAAGATGCGTATGAAACATACCATGATGATAATTGAATTGATTGAAAGTATTTTACAATAAGATCCTTAGTATGACCTAAACTTTTCTGTAAAATATTCTGATCAAAACCTTTGCTTCCTTGATCTGGTCTCTTTGGCTAAATACTGAATATCTTGTTGATCTACTCATCTGAAACTATTGGCCAGAAACTGAAATCATTTTTGTAACAAGATACATCATGTATCATGCATCTTGGAATTTCATATATTTTTAATGTGAATATTATGATTGGAAAGTAAATACCTATGGCATAAATTAATCAATATTAATGAAATATAATGAATAAATGTAGAATTAGCTCAGTATAAATTCTTTTTAACCTTCAATAGTACTAATTCTTAATGAATTTTATGAAATTTGCAACTCATTTACGACAACTAATATTTAATTTAGGTTTTATTGATAATATTCAATTCATTTGGAGTCATCTGAATAAAGCTTATGTCAGGTAAATTCTACCAAATAGGCAATCTTAAATTATTGCTTTAATATCTAGATTTTTCCTTTCACTCTAATATATTAAATTAAGTCATAAATCTATAAAAGATGAACAATTTAAAGATTAAATCACCTGCTTAAAGTTTATAAATCAAGACAATCTTAATACTTATAATTATTGTTAATATTTTAAATTAAAGTTAATAAACCCGATGAAAACTTAAATCAACTTAGGAATCAATTATCTTTAAATTAAGGGAAATTTTAAACTTATATTATTTAATAATAAATTAAAAATGGAAACAAAACTAATATAATGGAGATGAAATAATAAATTCAATAAATTTAAGATTGCTAATAACCTAAAATGAATCAAATAATAATATTCAAAAGCTTGTAATATATAAGCTATATTTTTAAAATGATTAATAAATCATCATTATTTTTAATTATTAACTCATTAAGTTATCATCAATGACTATAGATTAATCCATTAACATTCCCTAAATTAAATTTGAATTAAAATCCTTAGTTATTTAAAATGGAAGATCGTGTCCTTTATATATAAAACTTCATTTTTAATGATTTTAATTAAAAATAATTTTAATAATTAATAAAGTAAAATGAATTAATAATTTTAAGTTGAGCACACAAGTCTTAAGAATGCATATTGCATATTTCTCAGTAGTTAAATTTAACTTGTATAATTAACATTTAAATATACTTTACATCAATTAAAAATGTTTGAGTATCTTCCTATTAAAAGACTGATAATAAGCATATAATAAACTTGATAATACTAAACTTCATTAGAGCTATATTACCTTTAATACATACTAAATTTTATTAGAGTTATATTACCTTTAATACATGATGAGAAAAATTAGGTCTTATTTATTTAATATAGAATATTTCATTTTTTAATTATATTTTATTTATATATTTAATGGACTCATCACCAACTTTTGAAAAGTAATGATCTTGAAAATTATTATAATTTTCTAAAAATGCCTCATCTTAAATTTTAACTGATCAGGAAAAGAATAATTGAATAAAGATAAGTTATGATTTACTAGCTTCCTTTTCTCAATATTGGCAGCTACTTTTCTTAATTTAAGATTTCTTTGATATTTATATGTTACTAAATGAAAAAATAAATTAAGAACATTTGATAATATAAAAATATATAAAAATAATAATAATTAGTACTTTCTATATCACTATTATAATATAATATCACTTATTAAAATAGAGAAAGAAGCAAGGATCATGAAGCGCTCGGATTGAGAGAGAATAATCATCAAGAAAATTCGCCAAACAAACAAATAGGATTTAATAGAAGATTGAGGATCGAACAAATCAACCCAAGCAAGAAAATCAACAAATCTTAAGCATATATATCAAAGTATGACTTACATAGAGATGATTCAGAATGAATGCAGGCAGACCAAATAAAACACAAAAATATGATGATTACAATAGTATGCTGTCCAAGTACAAGGAGCAAGATCGAATTGACCTTAGTAAATAGATTTCGAGATAAATGTGGAGCAAATGAACAAAGAGTGGGACTTGTTGTCAGAAAACATGAAAACCATTAGATAGAGATAAATATATCTTGGCAAAATGAGGAGATGATTCCGAAAGGACACATCATGAAAACCAGTCTAGAGATGTGCATACGCCAATTTGAAGAAGCGCAATACAGCTAATAAAATACCTTCCACATGATACTCCCACCTATCGTCCTGAATGACAAAGGAAGTTTTAGGTGGAGAAAAGCATTAACTCAAATAAACTGGAAGCTAGAAACCAGAAGACTTTGGAGATAAACAGATTCAAAGAGCATAATAATTTCAGTAAGCTAGAATTGCTTAAAAGGATACAAAAGTTTGATAATACTCAGAGTAGCAAGAGAGTCAGGAATAATGAAAATATGTGACTCTAGAAAAAGAGTTTGAAGTCTAACCATAATCAACAGATACAAAAGAATAGATCAACACAATGGTGATAGAAATATTGAGGAAAGGGTACTTTGCAGACTAAATTATATGCAGACCATAAACAAATCAAATGAAGTGATAAATACTTATAGCTGGTCACGTAGCTTTGGAACTAGTGGATGAACCAATCTTTCATTAATTTGCCAATAATTTGATAAGCTCACAAAGATATTACTTAATGCTCAACTTAGAAATTGGGCTTATGAAGCTAGAGATTTGGAGGTCAGAGATTATAGTGGACGAGAAGATAATTGAGACAATAATAGAGATAAGAAACGAAGCGCTATGGTAGACAACCCTTGGATAGAGATTCAGAGATGGAACAAAATCTTACAAGATACTTTGCGGTGAGCTGGTTTGAAATTCGGAGCTTTAATATTTATTAAGTTTATCTAATAATAGTGAGATCCGAATTTCTGTTTAATAATCTAAGAAGAATAAAAAGTAGAAGATTGCCTATTCTTGTGGAAAAAGTACAAGGAATGTAAGGCAAATGAAGCAATAAGAAAAGCAGATAAAGCCTAACTAATTTAAACCAAGAAGAAATGACCAAAAGATTTTATGTATCTAAGCAGGACGAGTGAAGGAGGACAAGAGGAAAAAGATCTTAACTTATTGGAAATCATGGAAATGATACTCATCTGAATGAGGAGAAGTAAACATTTAAATAAAACATGAATTGCAACAGTTGAAACTATATTTAGCTATTAAACAACAATGTTTTTAATGGTACTTTAAATTTTACCTTCAATTATTATTTTTCTATCAGTTATAATATATCTAACTATTAATTCTAATTTTATTTGTTTTTTATATTACTATATTCTTCTTATTCTTGTTATTTGTAAATTCTATAAGGAATTTAAATCACTAACTAATTCATAAATATATTATAAATGTAAATATTATGAATCTTATAACTATTGATTTAATACAAATCTTAGTAAATTTAAGTCATGAATTTAAAATAACCTTTAAGTTTTCGATATGAATACTACTTGGATTTGAATAATGGCAATGAACTATTGCATTCAAACTTGATAAATAGAGTTTAATCGCATTAATGAATGGAAGAATTTAATCAAAGTCTTATCATTTCATTTCACTTTGATTTCCCAATTTATCTGTAAAATAACCGACTTAATCCTTTCTTTAGAATATTCTCACAAGATAATATGGTTTTAACACACATTTAGTAATAATTCAACATGCAAAAAAATAATATAATATATAGAGAGAGAATGTCTCTTTTTTATTAAAATACTATATTATCATTATTTCTATTAAAACTTTACTTTAAAATAGACTTAGAAATTGTTTGATTACAATTTGAATGGCTCTTGAATGTTAAATATTTATATTCATTGATAAGAAATGATTTATTGTTGTTGTTGTTAATGTTTGAAAAATAAACTATAGAAAATGGATACTAAGCTTTCAACTTTTAAAAAGCATTAAAAATAAAAAAAAAGATAATAACAATTCAATAATTAATTGATATTATTGAAAGTAATTTAAAATATCTTTAATAAAATTATCGGACATATATCTTAAAAAGTATAATAAAATTAATATTCATATATAAAAGTGTTTATCCAATATATATTTAAAATAATCAATAAATTATACACAAAACGATTACTAATTAATGATAAAAATAGTTTTTAGCGATTTTGACAACTTTCAAATAATTATATATATTTAAACATAAATTATTTTAAAAATAATAAATATATTTCAATAAATAGAATATAAAAAG
>ARYC01009009.1:0-14837 GCA_000711775.1 Oxytricha trifallax | reverse complement strand
TAAGAATTGGAATACTTAAGTTATGTAAATAGAAACCTCCACTCATCATACCCATTAAAGGAGCAAACTAAAGAGAATAAAGCTGTAGATATCTAGTATCACTATTTTCTTGCTTAAGCATTTCTGGAGTTAAAGTATTTACTAAGGTGAAGTCAGTAGTTGCTATTGAATCAAATCCAATTGAAAAAATGAAAAAGATTATCATTAAAGTAAAAACCACTCCAATGCTGCTAATTCTTATGAATACTTTCATGTCTTTCTTTAAACTCAAAATAAAGAGTACCACTAAGAGTATGATGCAGGTGTAGAGTAATAGCCTCCTGGAGGGGGTAGATAAAATTTTATCAAAATTTCATTATTTTCTATAAATGACAAAAACATTAGAATAGCTTATTATAACGTAATAAACAGTTCTCTAAAGTTACTTATGATCTTTCTAAGAAGTATAAAGAACTCATTTTATAGTTTAACACCACATTAACTTGTAAAATAACAATAAATTTAAGTTAGATAAACAACTACGCAAGTTTAATTTTGAATGAAATTTGTGAATTCATAAAAATCTTCTCTGGTTTATTTAACTTAAATTTATTGTTATTTTTCAAGTTAATGTAGTGTTAAACTATAAAACGAGTTCTTTATACTTCTTATAAAGATCATAAGTAACTTTAGAGACCTGTTTATTCCGTTATAATAAGTTATTTTAATGTTTTTGTCATTTATAGAAAATAATAAAATTTTGATAAAAATTTTATCTACCCCCTCCAGGAGGCTATTACCCTAGGTGTAAGAATATGAAAATTTTTCAAAGTCTGGCTGTAGGTCTATAGCTGGAGCAGTCACATCTGAGTTGAGTATTACTAGGATTGATGGATAGACCATTTAACTTATGATTTGAAAATAAAACATTAGAGGAACTGACAAAATCAAAATTGAAGACAAGATTCCTAAATAGGATCCAAATTTCCCAAAGTACCTCTCAAGAGTCTCATTAAAGTCATCCTCATCATCTTTTGTCAATTATATTATTAGCCATGTTGTATAGAAGCTTATAAGAAAACTTGCAAAAACAATTAAGCTTCCAGTTAAAAGTCCAGCAATTGAGAATGCCCATGGTATTGTTATAAGTGAAGCACCAACTAAATTGTTCCAGACTGAGAATATTATAGTAAATGAACCATGCCTTTTATTCACATTGAACCTGTAAAAGCTTTATTTTCAATAAATTACCTTTAAGTTGCAGTTCATTAATGTATAGTTTTTCATTTATTACGTGTACTGGTGCTTAATTGAAGCTATGATCTAGTCTTTGATAGTTATCCTTCAATTTAGAATAATATCTCATTCGCACAAAATCTTAGTTTTCAGGTGCATATTTTACTGCTGGTCTATTCTAGTCGAGATTCATTTTTATATTTGCTAAGTTTTTTAAAGATGAATAAACTTTTCTAATTATAATATCAATCAGTAATTATTATCATTAATAACTATAGAAAAAACAAAGTCAGTTTATTTCAATTTTGGAAGTAATTGTTTACTTTGATTAAATTGTGAAATTTAAATTATATAATTCACTAAAACTCCAATATGAATTAAGTAAATTTTGAAGATGAAGATCCTATGCAGGATTTCGATATGATAACTTTAGAAACCCTTTCTCACTCAGCAATAAAATCGAAATTTTTAGAGGAAAGACAACGATGCCTCGTCTTAGAAAAAGATCTATTCAAGTCCCAATCTGAGGGTAGAAGATTAATGTAGTAAAATAAAAACTTACAAGATTTAAATACATTAAATGCTAAAAATCGAAACAACACTTCAAGCGCTTTCACTCTCCCTTCTGAATTCAAATCACATTGGGATGAATTAGTTAAAGAACTAATTCTAGATGCTTTCCCTGATTTTTTAGATAGATATGAAGAGTTAGTGCCGCTAGTTCAAGAACTGTTTATTGTAGTGAGAATGGAAATTATATAAATACAGAGAGATATATTGAGAGACGTAGGATAGCGAATGAAATTGTTTGATGACAAGAGTGATAATGAAACGATTGAAAATGTTATGGGCTATCTAGATACTAAATTTCAATCAATCTTCTAAGAATACAGCTTGAAAGTCTTTTACTTATCTGATGAAGAAATACATAAATTCGTTATGGAAAGTACAAACCTCGCTGCGAAGGAATCATTTCTCAGCGTGATGGAGCTGAAGACGATTTTGAAGATAACATCTCATCCCCAGATTTTAAAAGATTCGTAAGAGCAGTCATGAAATTATCTCTCCATATGGTTCTTAATGATCCACCTATAATGTTGAATATGGAATGCTGGGATACCAGACAACATAAGACAGTTTTGGTTGAGAAATTTGAATTTTGGATGTACAACAAGAACGATTATTATTGCATTGACGGATTCCCTAAGGAAGGCAACCCTTGTATAGTTGTACTCCCCCCACCATATAGATAAGGGTATGTCTATCAAGGCATAAAACCTGCAGTAATAATCTTGGACGACCCAACTGATGAAGTTGTTGATCATTTCAGAGCCAAATAAGAAAAATTAGTGGAGAAACTTAAAGCCAAGCGATAATTAAGTCTATGCGGACTTGAAGAAGAAGAAAATGAAAAATAGAACTAAATAGAATTATAGTAAAAAAATCAGATAACTGAATCGAACAGTAAAAAGCAATAACCATTTCATTCAAATAAGTAAGGAAGCATAAGTATATAGTAAGATCAAATCAATATAGTAAATTTCAATCCATCCAAGAGAGAAAGCATTTTATAATAACAAGAAGAAACACCTAAAAAACAAAACAAAAGCTCAAGTCATCATATATCTTAATAGTAAATTGATAACAATGATATTGATCTCTCATTAGAAAAATTATAGAAAGAAATCTAGTAAGATAGTTTAGAAGAGAATTTTGCCTAAGAAGAATAAATTATTCAGCAACAATCTCCACAAGAATCCCCTAAGATAACTTAATAATCACCCATTTTAAAATCAAATAAACAATCAGCTATAAAACATAAAAGTTCTAGCAAAAATAAATAATTATCTTTAACTGATGTTAGTAATTAGATTAATAATAGTGCATTACTAAGTGCCAGAAAGATTCTTGAAGAAGTCTCTCAAACAATTTTATAGGGGTCTTAAACAAAGCCTAATCAATTCAATTAATACTGTTGTCTAAGTCCAAAACATTTGAAATCTCCCCTCGATAAGAAAAATAAAATATCTACCTAAAAAAGAGAAAAATCTTCGGAGAGAACTAACAAGAGCAATTCTAAGAGATAGGCAAGTTTAAATAAAACTTCAAAAATTTCAAAGTTTGACTTAACTCAAAGTGTACTTGCTAGTAGACCGGGAAGAGAGAAAGTTCAATCATCTTTGCTTCTATAGAGCAAATAAATTGCTTTGTAATAGGAATAGCAGGAAAATTAATAACAACTGAACACTTAGAGAAGTAAAGAATCATCTGTGAAATCTCCCACTAGAAGTGAAATACTTAAGACACTGTATAATGATTATGCAAACCTAAAAAATAAACAGTCCTTTGTAACACTAAATTCCTCTCAGAAACAACTCTTCTCTGATAGAAAAGCTCAAGAGAACAATAGTTAAAATCAATTAAAAGATGAGGATGATGCCATTTTAAGTGCAAGGCGTCGACTTTCAAATAATTTCTCAAAAGTCAGCATAAATCAAGTTGGAAAGTAAAATAGTTTAAGAAATCTGGATAGTAGAAATGGTACAAATCTTAACACAGGAAACTAAAATTCCTTAACTGTCAGTCAAAGTTAAGTTTTCCCATCTTCTAAAAACTAGAATGATTCTAAAATTACAAGTAGTAAACTTTAGTACAACAATTCAAGCAATTTGCACTAAAACAATCATTAGAAAAATCAACCATCTATTGACAGTTCAAAAAGTGGGAAAAGTATTTAGTAAGACATTAAATCTTAAATTAGGAAGTTGGCTGAGACCATGAAATCTACATAATAAAATAAAACAAGCACTATTAATGCTGACAAATATACAACAAGCAATTACATTAACTAGCAAGATTATCCTAAATATATCATTTGCTTTCTTTTAAAGTTACTGATTTGCATTATTTTTTGGAAATTAAGTTAATTAATTCAACAGTCAGAAATTATAAACATATAAGGTTGAAGTTAATAATAAGTGAAATGGAGTAAAAATAGGATGTCGAGGATTTAATCATAAAATTGCAGAAGGAGACTAATTAGTAAACAGAAGCAGTTAAATTGCTATAAGCTGATAATTCTAACAAAGCTGAAGAAATAGAAGCACTTCTGGTATGTAACAAACATTCAAATATTTTTAAACCACTACTTTTTCTGGTTAAATTTTGCCATAAATCATAGAATTTAACTTACTCATATATTAACTTCTAAATATAGGTAAAAAGATAAGAACTTCAGCTTGAAGTGAGAAGTAAACGCAAAATATTGGAAGAATTGAAGTAAAAACAGCAAAACATTTTATTAAATGAAGATGCTCTATCTCAAAAAGATCAGAGAAATTAGGCAGAAGCTGAGTAGCAATTCAGAGAGAAAACACAAAAAATTGAAGTTATTGCCTATAAAAAGCTTAAAGCTCAACTCAAAACTAAACTGTCAAATATGAAACAAAATCCTAATGACATATTATGTTAAAGTTTAATTATAAATAATATATTAAATGCAAAATGTAAATGTATTTTATGATTGTTAAGACAGCAATATGTTGAAAAGGAGAGTGCAGGTAGACCTTATGTGAACGCAGTCTAAATTAAAATAGTAAATAAATAATCAATAATAATATGTTTAGCTTGCCAAGGAAGTCCAGGAGAATGATATATAGAACCACCTCTCGTCTACTATCTTTTACTATTTATTTTATTAATGATGCAGGGTAGACCATGGTCAGCTAGTAAAATCAAATGACAGGTTAGATGAGTGAGGAGAGTTTCTTTTTCACTTAAACTTTCAGAATTTCAAAGCAGACTGACATGAATTTACTAAAGAAACTTTCCACTGATTTTTGGGGTTTGAATGATAAGTACTACCAATTTAATTACAACATCTAAATAAAAATGCTATTTTTTAATAATATACTTTAAATTAACACTAATTTTACGATGAGAATGGAAAACCCTTGCAATCAGACGAAGGCAATTAAGTGCTAACAGTGGATAAATATTTCGAGACTTCTGGCGCTAAATCAAGTGGCTCAAGTTCAAAAATGGCTTTACTATATATTGGAAGAGTTCGTGGAAACGATGACCTAATTGAGGCATTTAAATTTATTAGAGAAAAGAGAAGCCTCAAAAATATCAATGAGTAAGTTCAAAACATCCTGGTCTATGTCTAAATTATTAAAATAAAATTCTATAGAAAAGATGATGAGAATGGGGACAGAAATGAATATAATGAGAATAATCAAGATTTGGAGGAAGAGTTCTTATAAATAGCCCTAATTTAATAAACAAATGTCAAAATTTACTGATAATATATAAAATTAAAATAAATTAAGCAATTCAATATTCTATTAATGACCTCTTAAGAAGTAGCTTAAAAATTGCCTTAACTGTTATATTGGGACTCTTTTTCATACAAATTCAAGGGATATTATCACGATGAAGTGATCTTCACCAGACCAATTTAATTGCAGCAAATCAGAATATTGAGGAATTCCCACAATCCATTTTCACATCTTAAGAATTCTCCAAGGTAAGGATTCTCATAAGCTATATAAATATTTGACCTATAATATATAGTGTGACTGATTGTGCACCAATTAGAAACTTTGAGATATTCGCGAAAGATATATCAAAACCAAAAGCTTGTTTCGATAACATACTTTAAAGGTAGACCGTCAATGAAAATCATGAATACGATACGATCTTTCCTATTGAAAATGTATATTAATTAAAAAGTTTACTAGATAATCTCTTGATATAGTTTATAACAAATCACATAGTGTTTAGAGGGGAGTACAACTAATTAACATTAATGATTTTTGGAGAAATCTTAGAGAGTGATAAAAACTTGTACAAATTATTCGATGAAATTGATATATGTGATGCTCATTAATAAGTTGAAGGAAAAAGAAAAAACGAAGCAGAAAAATAAATGCCAAAATAAATTACTGATCAATAGTAAGCGACTGTATCTTCTATTATTTCAAGATACTAAAATGATTTGCAAAATGAAAATAATGGATAGACTCACCCATAATCTTTTTCTCATTAAATTTTGCAGGAACTATAATCTAAAATCTCTGCTTAAGTAAAAGATTGGAGAAAGAGTAACTTAGATCTGCTTTTTATTTCAAGGTAGATAGTAGATTCAATAAAGCTTTTCCTAACTTAACTTTAAAACTCTCCTTCAATTTGGCCTTTATTTAAACTCTCCAACCTTGATGAAATAAAATCACTTATAAAAAGCTACCAAGATAAACTATTTAGACGATTGAAGAAGTATCTTTAAGACTTAAACTAAAATCAAATATTCTTCCAAGAAACACTGGCTCTCATTAAAATACTCAGATTTTTAGTATAAATATAGCCCAATGAACTTGTGCAGTAAATAAGTTCGGATACAGAGCTCATAAGGAATCTTTGTCTCTTCGTATATCAAGCGCATTACGACAAGAGGTTAATTTTATGCTTGGATAAAATACTCAAATTTATGGCTGTCATTGCTAGTAACTCAAATGGATTAAAGAGTATTGCATAAAACTTTGCCAGCAATCAGTTTCTAACAATTAAGATTGTAAGTTTTTAAAGTTAATGTTAATTGAATGATATTTATAGAAAGAACTTGATTTCTTAAAATCTAACTAATCCTTCTCAAAGGACAAAGAAACTAACCCACTGTTTGCAAAAGACAAGTATTCACTTTAAGACGAACGAGACACAATTAAAATTCAAAATGGTCTATAATTAATATAATCGTTCATGCTCTACTCCTAAAACAAAGACTTACATTTTGATACTATTGTTGAACTCTCCTAAAATATATAGCATAAATATGAACTATACTGTCTAAGAAAATCTGATAAACTTGATATATCAACAGTTTTAGATATATTACGAGATAACACTCATCAATCATAGATAAACCTAACCAATAGAGAACTATAGATAAGCATAAATAGTCAATAATAATAAAATGAACAATTTACAGTGAAATACTATACTTAATATGAGCTTAATTACGAAGAGTATTAAATGCTAGAAAGCTTGTAGATTGTAAGCCACATGATAAAGAGATTTATTGATTAACCAGAAAACAAGAAATACTTTAAAAATATGATCAACTTCCTTATAAAAACAGTCATTAAAGTAAAACATGGATATTTGCTTGTTTGTAAATAACTTGATGTTCTGAAATAAATAGAGAGAGCTTTTGTGAAAAATGATGTAAAATATATTCAATAGTTTAGACAAATACTTTCTGAAATAGAAAAGCTAATATAAATTGACAAGATTATAAAGGAAAATTAAAATAATAAAAACAAAGGATATTGTTTAGAAGTAGTAACCATCCAAAGTTTACTTGAAATGTTTAATGTTGAAAGTGAATTGAAATAGCTGAAATAAAGTATAAGATAAAACTTTGGATATTAAATTTATGATTTAATGATAGACAACTTGAAGTATTGCTTAATAAGATAATATTCATTATAATTTAACAATAAATATTTTATCTTTTTATAGATTTAGCAATATCAAGGAAGTGATCCTTGTCAAATTACAGAGAATGAGGCATGCATCTATCTCATTATAAAACTACTTTTTCTAATAATTTCAAACCCTTTGATTAATCAATTCTACCTCCCATAAAACCTAGAGAACCTCAAATTTTTGGAAGATATGTCTCTGAGTATCTCTAAGATCTAAGAGCAGCTATTTCAAGGTGAAAAATTGCAAATATCCTTATTAAATTTGATATCACTAATTAAAATAGATTAAAAGCTATACTAGAATGATTTGAAGACTTTCACTCAAAACTTCATATAAGATCTTTGCCCGAATCTATCGCATTTTCTAAGTACAGTAAACTTAGACTTATACACTTCAATGAAAGTGTAGACTAAAAATGCATTTAACAACAATTAAGTCATTTAGTAATTGCTCAAACAACAACAGACAATTCCCTTAGATATGTGGCAGCTATAAGTCAAAGATTTATCTGTAGCTGCTGTAAATATATAAGACTTCTTGAAGTGTGGCTTAAACTTGGAAAACTTACTTTATTCAGTAAGAACTATTCATTCGATTATATAAAACAGCAAGCGAAATGCAAAGAAACTTGATGTTATTTGTGTTTTAATGCAATGTAGCTATGACATAGGCCTTGAATATATTTGTAATAATGTACTGGAAATACTCTAAGGAGTTGATGAGAAAAATTTAGACATTTTGAGTTTTATATAATGCAATATACAGTTCAATTAAAATTAAGTTTCACAAAAATATGGCCATGATACTTGTTCAAGAGATTAGATGGATGATAGTCAAATTTAATATAAGATATTACTTGAATAGAGAGATTAATATTCATAGTTACTTGAAATCTGCACGAGTTCCCTTTATCACATCTTTGTAGAAAGTAAGTTTCATTTTTGTCTTAATTAATTTTACTCTAGTTTAATAAGTATCCAATGTGAGAGGAGAAGACTATCCCTGTAAACAAGTAACTTTGCTTAATATAATAATCGAAATATTGACAAATCAGACTTTTCGCAACACTTAAGCCTTTTAATCTGCTCAGAAAATCCTTAGTTACGATGCTAATATTAAATTCAAAACCCCAAAACCCCTTAATGAGGTTTATAAGTGCTTTGATTGATGAGGGTAATGTTGGGGATTAGGGTTTCTTTTTGATTAATTTCATTTTTGTTGTTAGATTCATTTTCATTTTTTATTTTCATGGTTGAGATCTTTATTCTTTTTTTTTTTATGATCACTACATCTATGTAAATGTTATGTTCAAATTAAATCATTACGAAAATTTCAATGATAGCACTTTATCTATTTGCATTACTTATTTAATTAAAATAGTCAGTTTGTATGAAATCTTCATTCCTTAATTCTTAGGGACTCCATTTTTTAAAACATTTTGGTACTAATTTAGTTTTAATTTTTTAGTACATGGTTCTAATTAGGTTTTAAACCAAATTAGAACTTTTTCATTAAAAAATCATTAGTTTAAAACTCGGTACTAATTAAGTTTTGGTACTATTAAATTGGTACCAATTAAAATTAAACAAATTTAGTACTGGTACTAATTAAATATAAACAAATTTAGTACTGATTTAATGGAATTTAATAGGTTAAAATGGAAATCCATCTCTGAAACTTGTTACAAATTCTGCAAACTTTCTCCACTAAGCTTTACAGGATTGACCTCCTATAAGATGGCCATATTTAATAGGTGTCTAAAATTTTATTAAAAGTAGAAATACAAAAATTTAAGTTTGATCTCCATTTATAATAATTTTACAAACAAAACATGATTACCGTGAGTCTATCATATACCTTATAATCACTCATTTTATGCATATTTTACATTTATATTTTACTTAAGCTACCTAAAATTTTTATGTAGTACTTAAATATGTAAATATAGAAAGTAAGCGGAAAGAAAAGAAAATATTTTATTGATTATGAAAAAGTTTTATAATAAAAATTTCAAAAATATTTCTGCAAAAACGCAAAATTTTTGAAAAGATGTAATCATTAATTTTCATAAAAACCATCAATAAATATGATAACTTATGAAAAAAATGTAAAATAGAAAAATTAGCATCCGAAACTTACCTCTTTCTAATAAAAATGCTATAGTGTATTCATAAACATAAAAATATATAAGTTGAATATAAAAGAAATGATCATATTAAACTTCCCTATTTTTATAACTAGAGTGAAATTAGTGCTTAAAATCAAAAAGAAACCCTATTCCCCAACATTACCCTCATCAATCAAAGCACTTATAAACCTCATTAAGGGTTGGGTTTTAATGCCTACAGATTTGCTCTTAACATCGTGAAGATTTTACTATAAAAGTTAGAACGACAAACTCACAGATAAACAGATATACTAAATCTGGTACTTTACTTGATAATATTGCTTAAAGAAACTAACCAAAATAGCTATATATCAAAAATTAATAATTTTATCACGACTACAAAAATATCAGATTTTAAAGACTGCTAATAATTATGCCAGAATAATAAAATCTAAAATGAAAAAACTATTTAAATTGAGACTTATTTGGATCTCCTGCTTCATATTGCAATAAATAAGCAAGAGAATAACAATTTATCAAACTCAAAATTGATTTGTAAAATACTCAATGAGCTTGGCATTTAAGATGTTAATCTATAAAAATATATGAATGAAATTATACTTACTCCATCAGATAAATCAGATTCCATTATTGATAAAATGAAGCAATTCAATCAATTAACTTAAAATCTGAAAAGAATTAAGACTTTAATTAAACATGAAGTTGGATTCTTCATGTTTGCTTAAGACTATTTTACTTATTTAGGTGCTAATCAAACAGTAATAAACCATTTTTTGACTAACTAAGAATTTATTGAATTTATGATCTTTGCTATAAAACACTAAGAAAAGTAATCAATTAAAATTACATAGAAAAATATTCTAGAGAAAAGGAAAATAATTAATGATTATTAAATGGTACAAATTAAAGATTTATTAGAGTAATATTTATAAGAAAAAAGAGATAAAAACGAATAAAATTGCAACATAATTCAATTAAGTTATCTTATCAAAGATAAAATGATAATTGATTGATTGAATTTCAAGAAAATTACATAATTAATTTTATTTATAAATTTCAATCGTGTATATTTTTCTATTTCATTGAAAATTTTATATTTAAGACCAATAGTTTCAGTCTCTTTGAAAACAAAGTCAAATCTATGCAAAAGTAGATTGAAGACAAAGCAAAGGACATGAACAACAATGGCGGCGGAAGTAATGGTGGATTAGTTGACATAAAGATAGAAATTAGCTGTTATAAGATTTTTAAAAAATACACCTACCGAATGCGCGGTAACAACAGAGTCGGTTCCATCTTCATCACATACAACCGCACCCTGTGTGACAGAGGCTCCCGTGACCACATAGTCACTACCAACAGAATCCCAATCAACAACCGAGGCTTGCGTGGTTCCAACAGAGGCTCCAGCTACAACCGAAGCACCAGCTACAACTGAAGCACCTTCAACACTACCCCCTTTACCTACGGAATCACAATCAACAACTGAAGCTTGTGTGGTCCCAACTGAGGCTCCAGCAACAACTGAAGCCCCTGCTACTACAGAAGCACCATCCACACTGCCTCCACTACCCACTGAATCACAGTCAACTACTTAAGCTTGTGAGGTTGTTCCTACCACTGAAGCTCCAGTCACAACTCTTGCCCCACTACCTACTGAATCATAATCAACCACTGAGGCTTGCATCGTAGTTCCAACAACCGAAGCTCCAGTAACAACTCTACCACCTTCATAATCAACTACCCAAGCTTGCGAAGTGGTTCCATCTACTACTGAAGCTCCAGCAACAACCGAGGCTCCATCAACTCTACCTCCAATCCCAACTTCATAAAATACTCCAACTTCAGAATGCGTAGTTCCATTTTTTAAATGATACATGGCTCCAGTAACTACCTAAGAGTGCGTCGTCCCAGTTCCAACCGAGACAGCTTCACCTCAAATATTAAATAAATTATGAATATTGGCTTCATAAAGGATAGAATCATGAACTGAGGAGTAATTGAAATCGCGATTAATAAACATTTAAATACTAAATTAGTTAAACTTATAATATTCATCAAGTATGATTTAATTTGGAGAATTAGTTCATATATTTATAAGTGTAAATAAAATTGTTTTTGCTATTATTATATTATATTCTTATTTTATTATTAACTTCAAGAAAATATAGCATTATTGGTGGTTTAAATATTATTTATTATATAACTATTAACTAAAATAATGTGACATATTGATTGTTAAGTGTTTTTTTTTAAAAAATGAATATAATTTTCCATTTTCAAACATTCTGGAGTAATATTATTGCAAAAGCTAATTATAGTTTATTATAATTGATTTTAGGATATTGTTACTAATTAGCCAAACTAGTGAATCTAAGCAATTAAGCAAGTTAAATTTTACCATCATTGGTAACGGACACCTAAGATTCAGAGTTATTCTCGCACTTTACTCACTGATTTAATATGTTTCTTTTTTCACTATAATTTATAACCACTAGTTTTTTAGTCTTTCTCTATTATAAATAGGGTACTGAGTAAAAATTGACAAAAGCTTAAAAATAATTAGGGGTAAAGGAAACAACAGAATGTACAATATTTCTTTCTATTATTTAAGGACAGTTTATCTTTTTAATTACAAATTAATAAATTTATTTAATGATATGTTAAATGTATATTTGATATTGTAAATACTCACTGATTTCCTGGCTATTTAAGATTTCTGAATTAATAAAGAAATAAAAATACAATTAGCAAACCATTCGAAAACTCAAGAATGAGACGCCAAATCATATACCCTCTGCTCACAGTGTGTGCCCTTGTAAACACCATTTAAGGTGTGTAAGTCGAATCTGCACTTAAATCACAATTACAAAAATCCGCCGGCTTCTAGTCAAGCAATAGTTTCAGTAAATTAACTAAGAGATAATTAATGGTGGAAACAAGGAATGTGAGGTTGTCGTACCTACATAGACACCTTTACCTACCTCACAGAATACACTTACCGAATCCGTATATAAAATGGTGAAATATAGATAATTTTCAAAGATCTATAGTTCCAATTATCCCAACAACCATGGCTCAAGTCTATTACAATATAAAGAGCAAATCATTATTTTAATTATGTTATTTATAGAGTGAGATCATTTTCAATCAAAAACCTTTTTATTTAACATATTTTTATTAATTTATAGTATACTTGGGTTTTAATGATAATAGGATACTTGGGATTAAAAGAGGCGTAAAAGAAATCTTTATTTCATATATTTAACGGTTAAACTTATAATTAGTTTTATATATGTATAATTATTAAATTATTCTTAATAAGAAAATGTTTATTAAGTGATTTTAATAAGTCCAAAACTAAGAAATCTCGGGAAAGAAGAGATAATTTAATTTATCAAAATTAAAATATGAAATAGACATAAGCTACAATAAGCCATGCTTAAAATAACTTTAAGACATTAAATAATGTCAAATTATTTAAAAATAGTTGAATTTGAATTCCAAAATTGAAAATATATATCATCAAAAATATTGTCTTATTAATATCTCACTCTCCATACAATTTGGCTTCGAAACATTTATAACTTGGTTCAGGGGTTTTGGGGTGTTTAATTGAGACAGCTTCACCAGTTCCATCAGTACCTCCTTCTGAATAAACTCCATGCGAGTGCCCACCAGCTGAAGAGTGCACTGAGGAGAACACTCCAAACATCTTCCACGACAAAGATAGAGACTGCAACTGGATTTACAACGAGAACTCAATGAATTTTGAATGTATCAAATAAAACTGCGATTGGGTCTTCAACTCAACTGAATGCTCATGGGATTGCATTGAAAAATTAAATATAGATCAAGGGGGGGGTTTTAATAAATCAATGTGATTATTAATCAGTATTATTGAAAAAGAGTGCGAAGATGGCTCCGTACCCACAGTCCCACCAAGCAACAACCAAACCTGTGTGTTCACTTGCGAAGATATCAAGAATATAGTAAAAATAAAAATACTAAGTAGCTTATTATTGTTTAAATTGAAGAATCTTGAACGTCACGTTGCCCTCATCGAGTAATAATTGAACATCACCGGTGGTGCTGACTAAAATTATTAATTACTGGAAATATTTGCCTTCGATTATAGCAATTAGATATAATATTTAAGGGCAATGCTGAAGACGGAGACTATTCAATCGTGAACTAACTCCAAGACTAAGTCGAGCTACTGACAAATCACGTCGCTAACTTATACAGCTTAATCCAAAGTGCTCAATCTGAAATTGAATCACTTAAGAACAGTACATCAGGCAGCGGCTCATCTGGAGTAACTTAATATATTCATGCATTCTTTACAATTTTAAATAAGAAGAAGAAAATATGCAAATTTTAATATCTAAATCTCTTCAAATTTTCTAAAAACCGTTGATATGGCTGTATCAGCTACCTTAGATAATATTATGGCAAACGGAGTCTTCGTCGGTGATAGATGGTGGATCGGACAACAAGGTGACAACATGTATGCCATCGATTTTATTTCTAAATTATACACTACATTCTTATATTTTAAATAAAAAGTTTTCACCATCTTAAATGAGTTAAGAAATAACAATAATCTAAGAATTTACAAAAATGTAAATGTAAGTATTTTATTTTAACTCTGTATGAAACAATATAATTATAATTGATGTTAACCAGTCATCATACTATACCTTCCAAGCCGGCTAATCAGTCGTGTTATGAAGACACTAAATTAATGATGAAGAAAGACAGCAAGTGACATGAAAATGATTATTTGTAGTCAGAATCATAATTAATTAAGAGGCTCTAGATAGCCACAACCTTTAATTAAAACCAAAATATTCACTTAATTCAATAAAATTATTATTTCGTCGTATATTTTGATCCTTATTTCTCTAATTAATATAATGCTCTTATTGTCTATAAATTAAATAGATTTATGTATTAATTTAATTCAAAATATATTACATAAATAATTATAGCTATAAATAGATAT
>ARYC01009008.1:0-13105 GCA_000711775.1 Oxytricha trifallax | reverse complement strand
TGTAGGAAGTTTAAATAAGGAATGCCCAGGGATTGCGCCTGAAGCAGAAATATACGTGTTGAAGTTATTTACAGCAGAGAGAGTTTCTTATACTTCGTGGTTCTTAGATGCATTTAACTTTGTTTTGCAAAATGGGATTGATATTGTTAATTTATCAAATGGAAGCAGTGACTTCTTAGATATACCATTTATTGAAAAGATTAATGAACTAACAGCCAACGGAGTGATTATAGTGTCTGCTATTGGAAATGAGGGACCATTTCAAGGAACATTGAATAATCCAGGAGATCTAATTAATGTCATTGGAATTGGGTCTTTGGATTATTCTTAATCAAATGTTGCTGCTTTTTCGTCTAGAGGTATGACGACTTGGTCCATTCTAGACGGTGTCGGAAATATGAAGCCGGATTTGATAACTGCTGGGTCTATGATCCTTGGTTTAGGGATAACTAAAGAAAATGAGTGCGTAAGCAATTCTGGAACTTCCGTATCCGCTTCAGTTATTACTGCATCAATCGCCTTGACACTATCTGCATTTGAGAGTCAGGAAGAAAGACGAAAGATTTAGAATACAGCATTTATTAAATAAGCGATATTAGAACAGCACGTAGACTAAAAAATCTGTCAATTACTGAGCAAGGTGCAGGTGTCTTCGATTTAGATAGTTTCTTCAATATTATTGTTAACAATCAAAACAGATAAAAAGCTCTCATTTACCCATAAAAGATAGATTTAAGAAAGAATCAAACCTACTACTTGCCGTTCAGCAGATAAAGTATATATTCTACAATGATGCCTCTTTCCTTCAATCTTACTTTAATAAATCACATTTCCCTGTAATCAACTATTTTGCAAACTGCCTATGATTTTGTTGTGGATGACTCAGAATAAATCGATAGTCTGCATAAATGTATGAAGTTCAAGTTTGAATATCCAAAGATGATATGGCCATATTTTGGCAATTTAAGAATCTAAGTTTAAACTGATGATGATTTTGAATGTCAATATAATAAATATAAATCTTTAACATTAAAATATTAGTATCTTTTTAACTGCTAATCAATAACGTTGAGTTGAGAATTTCTTTCATTCTTAGAAATTTGCAATCCTAAGCAAACTAAAGCTCAAGAAGAAATATGGATATGAGCAATATCGAGCAAGTTATTTTCAAATTAATCTTCGATTACATTCCAACACCGCCAAGAGAATAAAGGATATTAATCGATTAATATCATAGTCTAAAGTATCCAGAAAATGGCTATATATTAAGAGATTCTCTGCTGAATTCTAACTATCCTTATGAGTGGAATGGAGACCATATTTTCACAAATTATGTTCAGTTGCATCAGAAATTGGTAGAGTCAGGGTTTTATGTTGAAATTCTAAGCGAAAATTTTAATTGCTTTGATTCTGATAATTACAAAGTACTTATGATAATTGACCCTGAGGATTTCTTCAGCGAATCAGAAATATAAAAACTTAGACACGATGTTGAGTATAATTCTTTGTCACTTGTCATTTTTGCGGACTGGTATAACTAAGACCTGATGAAAAGAAATAAGTTTTTCAATAACAACACTTTTGAAGTTTGGACTCCATTTATGGCTGGTTCTAATGTTCCTTCACTTAATGCACTTTTGAAACCTTATCATATTGCATTTGGTGAAAAAGTTTTTTCTGGAGAAGTTTTTCTCGAAAAGCGTTAAGTTATGATAGATTCAGGGACTGAAATCATCCAATTCCCTAAAGATGGTTATTTATTAAGCGCTAAATTATCAGAAGAGTCAAACTAAGTGCTAGCTCAAGGTTTAATCTTTGAAGAGTCTTTCTACTAGACAAAAGTTGACTTGAGTATAGATAACAACGAGAAACTTGTGCCAACAATAGGCATAGTTGAAAGACTCAATAATTTTAACTATAGTGGGAGAATAGTAATCATGACGGATTCATCCTGCATAGATAGTGCGAGTCCCTCAATGACTAAATGTTTCTGGCTAATAGATAGATTTGTAAAGATAGCAGTTGGAGACATTAAAAAGGATCATAGTTTAATGAGCAATAAATATCTGCTTCCTAAAGATTATTAAAGTAATGAGAGACCTCTGTATAGTGTTTATGAAGATTTAGATTTGGAATAAATCGGGGCATTATATAAACAATCTCACTTAAATAGCTAAAATAAGCAATGTAAAAATAAACAAGAGTAGAGCTAGAATCAGAGAAACACTTACTATTTAAAGATATTGAAATATTTTAAATATCTTTGATATTATACGTACCGTTTGAGCATCAATAATCTGAAGAGGTAGTTTACGAATGGACAGCAAGTCCTGATTCACCAGATCTTGATAATTAAGTATTCCTCATTCGTTGGTTTAGACTTAGTGTCTCCAGCTCAATTTAATTGTTAGACAACCTTGTTTAGAATGGACAGATCTTTCCCTTGCTAGTTGTAATTATACTGCTCATCTCCGTAGGTTCTTATCTCTTAAAGCACTATAATGCATTAAATCTAAGAATTTTAATATGTCATAGAAATTTATACATCTTCAATAAGCACCCTGTTCAAAAGAAAAACGGTAAAAAGTTTTGGATACTGCGACGAGATGCAAATTCTATAGAGGATCTAAACTAAAACTCAAATAATAGGAGTTAATATAATTACTATGATCAGCCCAATTTCTCTGGCATTGATTCAGAGACTAGTAGTAGTATTTGCAGTGAGGATGAATTTATATATCAAGGGCATTAAGAGAGATATAACGATTTATGAACTGAATGTGTGTTATAAAATATTTTCTAGTTAATTTCTATATATTTCACTAAATTTCATTAACTTTTCTAATTCTTATTATAAATTGTTTAAAGAGATTAGTTTTTTTAATATTGAATGGAATTTTAAATAGTCAGTTAAATAAATTAACATATAAATACAGCAAATCTATCAATATATTTCTATATTTTTACTAGAAATATTATTTTTATTATTAAATCACTTTATCAATTAGTCATGTCACACTTGTAAGCTTAGTTTAGATAAATTTTAAATTTATTACTACTTTTTTATTTAAAATAATATTGAAATTAAATATTTACTATTAATTTCATAATTATAAATTAAAATTATTTTTTAAAACTACTTAAGAGTATAAATTCCGCAAACAGCAAATTAAAGGGGTTTAATATATTAAAAGTAATTGTTTTGGTTATTAATCAAGTAGATTTTCTATCCATAAAATTTTCAATAACAAATAATTATAAATTTTAAAATTGTAGATTAAGTTAAAAATGTAAGTTAGATTTGGAAAAAAAGATATATCAAGAAGCAGCAATTTGTATTTATAATTAATTTATATAAAAAAATTTAAATCAGCAGAAGCATAATTCCATCAAATGACTAACAATAGTCTCGATAAATGTACTCCATCTTTCAAAATTAAGCTTATTTTATATCCAAAAATAAATTGCTTATTATATTATATACTTTATTTTTATTATTTGTTCATGAAAATCTAATTTATTTTGATTAATAATGTAATGAAAGTGGTTTTTTAAAAAATGAATTTTATCAATATATATATATTTGCTTTTAATTCATGCACAACTTCATATTTCGAGCAATTTTAATTTATATTAATTACCACAATTAATAATTAAATAATTAATTTAAGCAAACTGAGCAACCATAAGTCAAAGAAAAACTAAATTATATTTTATATTTAATTAAGAAAGATAGAGAAGTTTTTATGCAAACAAATAAGCAGCCAATTCAAAAATATAATGAAATATAATTGCTAATAAAATTATATCTATTAAAAAGTCATTTAAGTCAATTATTGCATTTTTTTATTTGAGGTCATTCATTTGATAAAGTTTTATATTTTTTTAATATATAAATTGTTTGAAGCTTTGAAAAAATTGATTAAATATTTCCAGATTAAATATGGAAACAGATAGATTTATGAGTTATTTAAAAAAGTTCAAAGTATTTTTAATAATAAGAAGTGAATTAGAAATCAGACTAAATTGTAAATAAAGAAATTTTAAGGGAAATATTTGAGAACTTCAAATGTCGGTAAAAAATTTCTATTAATATTAACAACACTGATTGAAAATATGTTCATGATAAATATAGTGGTTTATTTTGAATTTATTTTGAAAATTGTAAGGAGTTTCTTTACTATTTTAAATCATTTAATAATTTCTTTTGAAAAATATTTTAAATTATTTAAATCAATTAATATTCTTGATTAAAAACTAATGTAAAAAGGTATTTTACAAATGAAAGGTTTTGGAAGCATTTTCTATTTCTAAAAGAAAGTGATGTTTAATTGTTATTTAAGGAGACTAAATTATCAATTTAAGCATAATATGATAATGTAGGAAAAAATCCCATTTCTTAAACTTCTTCATGTCATAATAATTATAATTTATATATTTGTTAGATTTAAAGAATTAGAAAGATACTATAATATGATGATAATTTAAGATATAAAGCCAATTTTGTAGCATAATATATTATTATTATTTAATACATTTCCTTTAACATAAATAGTTTTTTAGTTTTTTTAAATCAGTTTTTTAATAGCTATTCATTTAAAAGTATAAAATTGAATTAAATATTTGTTTTGTTATAACTATAATAAAAATATTAATTAAATTAAAATATTTATTATTATTTATGAATAATTTTCTATAAAATTTATTGAATGAGCACTAAAATTAGAATTTACATGGTGCTCCTTTTAATAAATTATATTTAGTTTTTAGTTTTTATTAGAAAGATATATTTACATTAAAATAAATTCCTCCGATGGTTAAAATGAGCAATTAATCAGTAAGTTCTTCTCAAGGATTAAAAATCCAAATTAAATAATTAATTTATTTTGAATTTTAATTTTTAAATATTGATAGTATTTTTAGTATGAATATAAAAATGAGTAAATGTTAATTTTTTTATATTTTACATCTTAATTTAAAACTTGAAATTATTTCAACAAATTATTCTTCTTCCTAATTTACTATGCTAATTAAAAGATTACTAAATTAAAATTAAATTAAGGAATATTCTTGAACAAAAATGACATATAAAAGATAAAAAACATAATACATACATTAGCAAATCATAGTGAATCATTGCTTAATTGATGCACATTTAACAATAATTGATTTATATATATTTGTTCAAGTACAATGACTTATCATATTAAGATGTTTAATTACTTATATTTTAAAATTACAAATTCTTATATTCAATTTTATTTATTATTATCTTTAATGATAAAAAAAAAGCTTTTAATAATTTATGCATTATGTTATATGTTTTATGTTTTCAGAAACTAATAGGGTTTCTCACATTTTTATAGAAATGATTTTTAAAGTTAAAATATAGCCATCTCAGTATCTATATTTTCTATTCAAATAAATAAAATTAAATGAAAGCAGCTATTACTAAAAGTTTTGATGATAATAAAATGACATTTCTGTTGAATATTTTAGGTAAGTTATATAGATAAAGAATTAGAGAGAAAAATTTCTTGGTCAGAAAATAACATATTTAAATAATTCATATCTAAAATGTCATGTTAATTTTTAGTAGGATAAGCCAAGCTTAAGAATTATATTAATGCTTAATATTACCCATTATTAATTTAGATAAATAATTTAATGAAAATTAATAAAAATAGTTGATTTAATAAGAACATAATAAATATAGAGAGGGAATATAAGATATTTATTTAATTATCATTTTAAAAAACCAAATTTTCGGCTCATTTATTTAAATAGGTTAATTGTAAAAAAAAGTTGAATACAAAATTCAAAAATTATGATAGCATGAATGCCCTCCATTTTTCGAATTAAAAAAAATTAGAAATATCATTTTTCATTATGAAGTCACACTGAGAAATTAAAATTTTTATTTTGTAAGGCTTTAAAATATTTTGTATTAAAAATATAAAAAAACTAATATAATGAAAAAATTTTTTTTCCTTGAAATTATTGTTAAACATATTATTGAATATTAAATATATAATAATTACTGTTTTTTTGTGTTATAATTGCGGTAACCAATGAGATTAAGAAACTAATCAAACCCCATTAAAATATTTTAATAGTTTATAGCATTTTTTCTTCTTTTTCAAATAATTCAAGAAAAAAATCTAAAATTTATGAGTAATATTCGCTTAAGAATTTTTAAATAACTAGCACACAAAATTTGTTTTAAAATAAATTACTGAGAAATATAAAAAAAAATAAAACCAAAAATATTTATTAATCTTTTAAAATTAAATTTTTTATAGGAGTTTTTATTAATCCTTATTCCAAAAGAAGTATTAACAAAAAACTAAACTATATAATTTGAAAATAATTTAAAATATTTTCAAGTTGTAGCATATAATTTGGAAAAAATTACTTTAAAAATATAAGTTTTAATCAGCTAAGCTTTGCTCTCGACCTCCTTCATAAATTGTTAAACCTGTAAAGGCTTATTAAAATATATATTTTTTATTTAAAAAAACATAAACATATAATTATTAATAATAATTATTTTATTTTTAAAAATATCATAACCTCAGTTTTAAAAGATCTTTTACTATAAAATTTACAATTTAATTATTTAATCTAAATTTTGCATTGTTTTTCTGATAAAATTATTTCAAATAAAATTATAAGGAGGATAAGTTTAGATTTAATTTATAATGATAAAACTTGATAAGCTTTTTTAATTATTTAAGTTTAAAGATTATTAAAATAGTAAACGTATAAAACTATACAATTAATTTGTGGGGGAAGAAAGTAGTTATTATTTATTATTGTGAAGTAAATAATTATAAGAATGACTTACATTATTAAAATTATGCATTAAAAATCAAAATTTATGAAATAATTAATATTGGATATTTTCTTTATATAATTTTAGTATTATTATGGTAGAAAATTCTTATTAATTTTGGGAAATGGATAGTTAATATTTATAATTAATAATATAATAAATAGACATAATTAAATATCCTAATATTTTTTAAGAAAATTTTCTTTTATTTATTATTTTTATTTAATTTACATAAAAGTAAATAAATAGAAAAACCTAAGCAATATTGTAGTATCATACAAATTTAGCTTTGCCAATAATTAAATTTAAATAAACGATAAACATAAGTATTGTTCAATAAATGGTTTCTCATATCATATAATCTAATAGATATTATTTTAATCATAAAGTAATTATATTATCGACAAAATTATCAATTATTTAAAATTTTGCTTATCTTTATTTTAGAAATTCATTCAAAATTTTGTATATTATATTGTCTGCTACTCGTAAATTAATTTTAGGCATAAGATTATATAATTTAATTATATATTTGTTTTATTATTTGAAAGGCTCATCCAAGTGTAGATCTATATATATTTAATTTTAATTTTTAATTAAATTGATATATAATAATTTTAATATTCTTATTTTAAAAATATCTAAATCAATTAAGCATTATTTTAGAGATTAAGTAATTTATAAAAAAAAATTAGAAATATTATAAAAATATCCTAAAATAGGAGTAAAATTAAACATTTGCTTTCAAAAAAATTAATATAATAAATACTAATAATTGAGAAATTGTTAAAAAAATAATAAATACTGCTGATTATTTTAATATTATCTAATTTTAATCTTAATAATAAATTAATTAAACAATTAAAACAACTTAACCAAAAAAAATTGGAAAATACTTTTAATATAAAAAGTTTTAATTGATTTAATATTATTTTTTAATCATATAAAACTAATATATCAGCTTATTAAGAATTTATAAATGTAGAATCTTTTATATTAGAATATATTTAAATTGAAAAATATTCCAGAAATTAATGCATTTACTTTATATTTAAATCAACAAATTTTTATTTAATAAAAAAAATAATTAAAAGAAATTATATCTTGTCATATTAAATTCCCTTAAACTAATCTTTTTTGATATTTTTTTCAATTATCAATTCACTTTAGGACTTTCAATGTTATAAATATTCACCCAATAAAGTTTACTTATAATTATTTTTTTCTTATCATATTATTTATTTTATCTATTATTAATCATTTCAAAAAATTAATATCGTAAATTTATTTAGATTTATATATTCTTGTAATATCTTTAATGCTTTTAAGGGCAAAATTAGATTTCAAATTTTCACATTACATTTTAAACATTTTTAATTTCCAACTTACAAGATTTATTCATAAGTAAATGTTTAATGTAATTAAGGAACAATTTATAATCTTTTTACTTTAATAAAATACAGTTTTATATTATAAATCAATTCTTGGGTTATTTAAGATAATTTAAGTTATAATTTTATAGCACAGATTATTATTTAGAAATGCAAGATTTATTAGTTAAATTAATTAAAGCATTTTAAATATTTTTTTATTTGTTAAGAAAAAATAAGTTAAGGTGATTCTGTAAAATAAATTCATGATCATACATTGTATTAGGAATAAATTTTACTAAAATAAATAAATTTCTAATCTAACTATATCTTAAACCTTTTTAATTGCTTTTGAAAAAATATCATATCTAATTTTAAATTTATAATAAAAATTAATAAATTGAAATTGCTTTTTATGAAAAAGTTATATTAACATTTTGAATTTTATTAATAAGTATCTACATAGAGCTAGCGTTTAACAAAGTTTAAGATACAGAGATTAATCTGTTCCAAATCGCTAGAGAATATAAGATCTACCGAGGGTAGTTCTTATGAATAAATCTATTTAGGTTAGTGATTCTCATATGAAACTTTAGAAAAACCAGCATTCAAAACTCATAGATAAAAATACTATATATTTATTAAATAAAAGTCCGCCAAAGCCAAGCAAGATTATATTTCAAATAAAATAACATATTTATATAAAAATATTATAAATAGTTATACACTAAATGAATTTCAAAAATATAAGCTTTTTCAAGCATATCTCAAAAGTATATAATTTGTTATGATCGTTTACATTAATTTTATCATAAATTAATTCAGAAAATTAAAATTACAATATATTGATTTAAAAATTTAATGGAAAATTTACAAATCTTACTTCATATTAATTTTAATTTTAAGTTATAGACATTAAAAATGCAAAGTTTTAAATATCAAATTGATAATTTATTTTTAATGGGATTATTCAAGGAATAAAAGTGACTTCAACTTTAAATAAGTAATAAATCATTATTATTTTTTATTTTTTATGATAAGTCATAAAGAACTATTTTAATGATCACAAGGCTTCTGATTATATTAAGAATTCGGATTATAAGGTGAAAAATAGATTTGACAACAATGATGCTAATATATTATTATAATTGTAAATGAAATAGATGAATTTAAGTAAATAATTTAAGAAGTTTTAAATTTAAATGCTCCATAAAGAGAATCGTATTTTAATTTGCTCAAGCGAGCCTAGAATTATAAAATATAACACGATTAAAATAAAAAACTGATACTTAATATTTAATTATTAATTAATTTAATAGAAAAACTAATTTATAATAAAATTAATTAAACATATTTAACATTAATTTAAAAATGGTGATGAATAGTTTAATTATCATATTTATCTAAAAGATTTTAAAGAAAATCCTATATTAAATTAATTGTATAATACTTTTTTTTAAGCAGATAATGTGCCATAAAGAAATTTTATGAAAAGATTGATGTAATTTTTTTCATATAAAGGTAGGTGAGTAAATAAATTAGGTTTAAAGTGTGTTTAGGATGGAAAGTTATCTTATTTTTATATGCGCAGAAAAATCGAATTATATCAAATATGATATTAAATTAAATTAATTTAATTAAAACTTCTACATATTAGTAAATAATTCACTAATTATATGTTTAATTTGCAATTTTAATAAGATTTATTAATTTATTTTATATGAAATGAATTATATTTCAAAAGTAAAAAATAAAT
Source organism: Oxytricha trifallax (assembly GCA_000711775.1). Taxonomy (NCBI): domain Eukaryota; phylum Ciliophora; class Spirotrichea; order Sporadotrichida; family Oxytrichidae; genus Oxytricha; species Oxytricha trifallax. Next base: position 3,144 of record ARYC01009008.1, on the reverse strand, counting down.
ATACTCGTTAATATTTTAATATCCTAAATTGTCAAATATTTATTAAATGCTGAAGAAGATAATAGGCAACTTAGGTTGGAGATAGCTAGAAATGACAAGAATTCCAGAAAAAGAATTGATGAACTATAAAACAAATAAAATTTAAAGAAATTGTATTTTAGCAAATTTAATAAAGAAGGTTTTATTTTTATTTAACTTAATAAATTGAAAAAGTAATAATTAAAATATAATTAATAAAATTAGTTTTAATAGTAGCTTAAGTTGTTATGAGTTCCTTATAATTTAAATTTATTTAAATTGACTTATATATAGGTGGTTTAAGCACATGTATTTTACTCTTGTAATTATTGATATTAGTCTTAGGATCAATTTACTAGTTGCTTTGATTTATTAATAATTAGGACATTAATTTTGCCATGCTAAATATATAGCATACACAATAGATTTACAAAAGACTTTGTAGTTATATAAGCTTAATATTTTTAATAATTGATACAATTTATGTATAATTGTAAAAAATACTTTCTTTGTAATTGGTATTTTATAAAATATTAAAGTAGTTTTAATTTTATTAGATAACGGTGGACTAGATTTGGTTGTGTTAGCGAATAAAGAAAATATATCAAAATGTATCAAAAATGCCATTTATATTTGTAGCTAAGTCTATATTAAATTATTTTATACTGATAAAGTATATTAAAAATAATTATATAATGGATAATGATTGAACTTTTTTTTTAAAATGTTGTTCAACCTTAAATGAAATTAAATAAAAAAGTTATTTCAATAAGGACATTTCAAATGAGTCTTTGTTAGACCAAGAATTAAATTGTGATATGATAAATTTATAATTTTTATTCATTATCTATATTTATAAGTTGCTATTCTAAACTAGGATTTGCTATTTGTTTAATATTACAAAAATATAAATAAAATTGGAAAAATAAATTTAAATAATTTAATGATATAAATTATTGAAAGTTAAATTGCCTAATTTAAACGAGCATAGTCTATTTAAAAGGGTAATCAAAATTAGCAAAACTTTATTACTGGAAATATTTTTTTATCGCATCAAGGGTATAATTTCATGAATTAAAGAAATAATTAAGAGTGGTTATCTAGAGCGATTAAATATACTTTCACAAAAAGTTCTGCTATTTGAATTCTCAATCGAAAAGCTTAAATCGGCTAATTTAACCAACTTTAACTCGCAATAATTTTTATTTTTTCAATTTACAATTATTTTAAATCATCAATAATTCATTTAAAATTCATAATTAAAACCCTAAAATTTTTCTTAATGTTTTATTTTTTTTTATTTTCAATTTTGCCTTTATGGGTTAAAAATTATTTTTTTATAATTATTTAAATTTTAGTATAAGCATTTAATTCAATCATTTTTATTCGTTTTTTTTTACTAATAACATTTTTAGAGCTTAATCTAGAATCATAATTTTTAGTTATTTTTTTAATAAAATTATTTCATTTTTTTATCAATAACGGAACTCTATCCACAAATATTGAAGGAAAATAGATATTTGTGTTTATATATAATTTCTAAAACAAAAAATATGATAAAATAAAGAAATATGAAACAATTTATATTTGCATCAAAATTTAATAGAATAAGACATTGCAATTAGATGGTAATATACATAAAATAGTAAAAAAAAACAATTGAATGGTATCATAATATAATTCAATAAAAAATTTACAAAATAAATTTAAATTTTATGACACTACTACGATAAATTAAGAACTATAAACATTTTAAATCAAATTTGAATGAGTTTTTTATATTCAATTATATAACAAAAAATAAAGCTTTATTAAAAGAACTGCTTTTTAACGATCTAAATTAGAAATTATGAAAGGAAAAGTGTTAAATAAAATAGAGAAATTCAATTCTTTTACTTCATTTTTTTAAGAATTATATAAATTTTCCTTTCTATTTATATTCATCAATTCAAATGATACATATAATTTATTAAAATGAATAAGGTGTTATTTAAATTTATATTAAAAAAAGATTTTATTCTTCAAAAAAAGCATTAGAGATATTTATAGCTTAGATTTGTAAAAACTTAAAACATATTGGTCGATTATTGTATATATTTTAATTGATAAAGTCCAGTTAAATTTTTTATAAATCTATTTTTTAGTTAAAATTTTTAAGTAAAATTATTGTTTTTAATAAAGACAAGGAAAATAAATTTAATAAAATAATTTTTTAAAAAGTATTTGTTAATTTCAAATTTAAAAAGTTACATTTCTATAATAGACCTGATATTATAAAAATTTTATTCAAAAGATAAAAACACTTATGAAATGATAAAATGGTTTTGATGTTTTGAATGATAAAATAATATCAATTTCTGAAATTAATTGAAATTGGAAATTTTTAATTTCATAAAAATTAGAACTTTTAATATTTTAATTTTATTTTATACATCTATTGAGATATTTTTTTCTATTATTTTTTCACTGTATTTCACTTCATAAATATAAAAATGAATTTATATTTAATATTTAATAGTTTGGTTTAACTAAAATAAAGTTTAAATATTACCGCGTGAATATGAATTATTTAGGTATTTAAAATAAATAACTTAACTATTTTAGATTTCAATAATATTAATACTTTTTGGGTGTATTAATTGATTAAATATAAAATATGCAATATTATTAATTTTAAGGATATTGAAGTCACAATTTTTAAACCCTAATTTTTTTGTAGAGATAGCGAGTTTGATATTGGAATCCCTGATATGTGAAAGTAATGAAATCATCTATAAAAAACGTATACATCATAAAATTATCTAATATTAAGTGAATATTAGATTTTAAATAATTTCAATAAATTAGTAAAATAACTTACGTAATTCTCTTTTAAATAATCTCCTCTCTTGAACATTACTTATTTAATTAAATCTAATAATTTTAATTATATAAGAATAGATTAATTTTATAGTTATCTTATAAAATTTATTTCCATCATTATCTATTATCCAAGCTTTTTGTAAATATACAACTTCTGAGTAAATGAAGACACTCAATCTCAAAACTGTATAAATTTATATAAATTAATAATTAATTAAAAAACTATATTTATCGTAGATCGCTCTAGTAACACGTGAATACTAG
>ARYC01009007.1:0-19477 GCA_000711775.1 Oxytricha trifallax | reverse complement strand
ATTGCTTAAAACATTTAATTATACAAATTTCAATAAAAAATTAACAATTTAACTTCTTTTCTATAAATTCATCTTTATCTTCACAAGCAGTGGCCATCGCTAACAATTAAATGTCAATGAATAGATGCGTTTAATGTTTCTTTACTTTGATCTTGCTGTAATAGCTAAGAATAAGGGAACTTTAAGAGATTATAGCCTGCATATGGATGTAGTTGGCTAATTAAGAGAGTAAATGATTTATTTAGCTGTTTAAGCATAAATTTTTATTCTTAACTCGATGTATTCACTTATCAAATTGAATTTTCTTAAATAAAACGGGATTTATATTCGAAATTAATAATAATAATAATGTTAAATAAAATATATAAGAAATGGTCATAACCTTGTGCAATGATTTAGGTAGTGTAAATCAATTGCACATAAAATTCAAGAATTGGTTATATTTTTTAAAGTATTTTATAAATAATTTATTTTTAAGAAAAATAAGCTCCATTATTATTTTAAGATGACTCTCGGATTTTATAAAAAATATGCAAATTAAAGTAAAAAGATATACTTTTTATTAAGTTTATTTGAATATTATTATTAACTCATATATTAGCAAGTTTAAGCAACTGATACTGTCAATTTGGAAACAAATATTAAAAATTACACACTTTATGAATATTTGATCAGTCTTATGTGACCAATGACTTTAGGACTGGCTATTTTCCCTTTAATATAGTTTTTTCGCTTAAAACTAACCACTCAACATTCAAAAACAGATTGGATGACAACAACTTACAATTTTCTTAAAAAAATATGGTGTAAGAAATAATCTAAGGGTAAATATTAAATAAGCCAGAACTATTATCAAAATTTATTTCTGAATAGCTTATATCACTGGGCCCAACAATTGGTATTTCTTCAAGAAGTCTTGGAAACATTTGTGCTTTGCAGTGCAGATGTGGCATTTATGGTCATCTCTCCTCTCCATTACAACGGTTTTTGTTTGCTGATGCCCTGGCAATATTCTTAATTTAAAACATCTTGATCTGATAAAGACATTACTTTTTATTCAGAAAATGGATTAATTTTAGTATTGCAAGAAAAGTGATAGGAAATGCTTGTTAAGGCCTGATCAAGTGTACTCTATGAAAAATTAAGAGAGATTGCGGTTCAAATAAAGAGGAAAGTCACTAGGGCCGAGTTGTTGAATCATCTTTATTTTCCAATCTCAACCTATAAAATCAACACATCATGCTCTTTGCACATTTACTAATCTCACAACAAGAATTTATTTGGCAATATTTTCAAGTGCAAATTTACTCATCTTTTTAGCCAAATGCTAATTCTTTCTAATCTTATTACTACGAGTTTCTCTAATTTTGCTGAGATTGTTACTGAGTGGTATTTCCTATTATGCGATCTGACTCCCTTTGGCGATATATTTTTATATACAAAATTAATTATATAATCCTGTGGCACTCCATTCATGATTAAGGACTCATTGGCATATCTATCAATATGTTTTCTATCTATTTTTGAATTTAGGAATCTCAAAAATATTTCTTCGCTCATAATCGGACGGGACGGCCTTTAAAGAAACTTTCTTTGAAGCTAAGATATTTTTAGTCATCAGATTTCCAAGAATAGATATATCTCATGCTTTTTCTGATATTCCTTTTGCCCAGCAATAATTAATCAAAATTAGTTTCATCATAATGCTCGTTTTTTAGTAATAGTAAATAACTTGAGGTAAATATAATGCTCCTTTTTATCACAAATGCAACAAGATCCAATCTGTATGAATAAGCATAGATTATTTACCCTCTCAGTGACTTACAATAAGTAAAGATAATGATTGAGGTAATTATTCAAAATTTTAATATTAAAATGTATAAGTAATCTCAAAAGAGGCAACGCATCCTTATGCAGGTAATGAGTTTTAAGTAAATGCATAGTTTATATATATATACCTTCTACCATATTGTCGCATTTTTCGATAAGTGTTGGATTCTCTCAATAAAACAATTTTACAGTATCATATTTGTTAAGGGAAACATTGACAACAGCACTTGCAATATTCAGATTTTAAAGGAGATTCTTTGATTTTTTTGTATAATTAATGGAAGTTATTTTTAATCATTTAAAGAATTTAATATATTTATATATAAATCTAAAAGTTCACTAATTTTGTAAATCAATACCTATTATCAATAAAAGGCTTATGATTAAGATCAATATCGAAAGTTAATTCTACTTAAAGATAGTTTACAAATAAAAAAATTTTAAATATTGATTTAAATTTATAATTATTAAATAAAACATCTTAATCTATAAAATTTATTCAATTATTAGTATACATCAATTAAATATAAGGATATATAAGCTATAATATTTATTATGGGAATTTTCTGTATAATCGGTACTTCGAAAAGGTTTCAGTTGATTTACAACTAATTCTAGAAGAAAAGTTTTCCATGACGAAAAATAATCTTTCAAGTGTGTGATAAATCTTTATTTTATTAACCAGTTGCAAATGGCTATTACAGTTAATGTCATTTATATTATTATATTTGAGTTATTTTCACTAATTTAAATTGATGAGCATTTTACAAATTTATCATTAACAAAATTTTTTAAGAAGAAATATTTATTTTATATTAATAGTTTATAATATATAAATAACTAAATGACTTAAATTATAATACTTAAATGTCCCATATTTGGTAACACTCAAACTTAGAGATAAAATTTGAATATTTAATATCATGATATCAACTTAATATAAGATAACAAATAAATAAGGAAAATAATTCCTCGTAAACCATCGTCGATATTTTAGATAAATTGTCCTCCTTAAAGTAATGAGATTGTTATTATATAATTTTTCAAATAAAGTCTCCCTTTCCTTAATTAATGTTTTTATATTTTTTCGAAAATTTGCAAAAAAAGTTAAAATAAAATCCTATTCGACTAATTTCTAGAATCTTATATCTTAAATTAATAATTTGAGAGCACAGTATTTTTCGTAAAAGCTAAAGTTGCAACAAAAAATTTTGAGGATTTGACTAAGTTTCGGCTAAAATTAATTGCTATGGCTTATTAAGATTTGAATTCTCTACATTTCTTTTTCATAGCATATCCATTTTTGCCGACGAGATAATGCTCAACTCTCTCAAAATAGAGATTTAAATATTTAGCGGAATGTGTAAATTTAAAGCAGTAAATTCATAATAATTTTACTTTAATATGTTTGTATATATTTTTAAACAAAGCTAGTCAGAAATTTTAAGATTAGCATTAAAGGTAAGTTAGTAAGATCGTCAATAATTTTCCTTTTTACTAATCTTTGTCAGCTAAATAAGAAAAGTTACATTTTAAATTACTAAGAATCTGTGAAAGACCTTAAACGGAGAGTTTTATTTTAAGTTAAGATTGATCCATAAAATAAAATCAAAACTAATCAACTAAAGACAAGGGGAACTTTCTTTTACATTATCCTCCTTTATTATAGACGGCAGGTATATACAAATTAAAGAGAGTAATATATAATTTGAACTATTTCACTCCTTTTTGTTAAGCGAATGCTGGAAGATCAAATACTTCATTATTGCAAGATAATAATTCTAATGCACTTTTACAAGAGGACTATATATCCAGAAAATCGGTTAAGAGAATAATCAACTAAAAAGCTCTTGCTCTAATTGAAAGTTTAGGAAAGTTTAAATTGATGAAAAGAATTTTAATTCAATGACATTCAAAAGAATATAGTCTCTTCTTTCAAAGAGAGAGATAAATGAATAAAGGAAAAATGCTTATAACAGCTTTTCATGCTTCAATGAGCAGCCTCTTAAACAACTACTTTAACATTGCGTCAATTCTCACTCACTGATTTAATTTTTAATCTGTCTTGACCAAGCTGCAAATTTAGTCATTGAACTTAAATGAATTGAGGAAGCATGTTTAGGTCGAAGGATCCTTCAAGAGAGTAAGAGTTAATATTACCTTGCTTATGATGTTAGAATAACAAAAAGGAAGTGTAATCATAAGACAAGCTTAAACAAAGGAATTCATTTCATTTTCGAAGTCGTATGCCAACAATAAAATGACAATACAGTAATCAGTATATATTGTAATCAAACTATTATTAATCGTAGAAATGTTAGCTCTCTCCAATAGATTTAGATCTGAATCGTCCTTTGGAACACTTATTTCTTCATTAATCAGTTAAAACCTCCCCATACTTCTTAGGTTCCAAAGCTTTAATATAAAATTTCAGTTATAGAGGCAGTCTATAATTTTAAATTTAAATTATAAAATAAATTGACTGCTTCATCTCTCGGTAGATACAAGACCAATCCTTAATAATTCTTTTTAAGGAATACTCCAACTGAAAATATTTAATTTTTGTGATATCAGAGAAGAAGATAGCATTAGATTAAATCATTTTCAGTACAAATATTTAATGTGTAAATATAACGGACGCATTTTTTATTCATAATTGCGCAGATTCTCAAAAAAAAAACTTAATATTAATTAGAACTTTTACGATTTTCTAATTATATTTATCTTAAATTGATTAAATTTATAATAATATTAAATATAAAATGATATTTAATATTTGAAATTAAATTAGTTATATCAAATAAACATCAAAAATAAATTTAATTAAAATACTATAATTTAATTAAATATACTTTGATTATTATTATTTTTTAATGTCGTCCTTTATTTTCGCATAATAAATCTTTCTAATCTTTTGTTTTTATGATTCTAGAAGGTGGCTAGGGAACAATTTGTTCCATTATTTGCAAGAATTTTCTTTATTTAAAACTAATTTATATTATTAAATAATTTATTCTTGCTTTTAATTAGTTCTGGATATCCCTATATGGTATCTAAGTAATTTAATCGTTAGCTTTTTTTGCGACTAAAAATAGTATCATAATTTGTAGTATTTTTAAATTCACTTAAATAATTATTTAATAGTGATTTACTTCTTAATTTTATATATGCTTGTTTACTAAGGTATTGACCTCTAACAAAACTCTACAAATCAAATTCTGGCCTAAAGCTTGAAATAATAATTTATTATATAAATCAAATCTTAGATCAGGACGAGGTCAGAAGGTGAGTGGCAACCTGTCTAGTAGAAGTATGACAGCAAAGTTTGATCCCCAGACAAGTCTACTGTTTTAATCATCTAATGATCTAAGATTTTCCTCAAATTAGTAATAAATAATGCCTGGGTAAAGTCTCAACCTGGTCCAGATCAAGTCTTTCAATTGATTCCCTTAAATATTCCATAAGTTAAGAAACTAACACACTTACCTTTGGTGACTAGGTTTGGCAAGCTAACAATATTGATATTTGCAAATAAGTCTTCATTTATGTTATAACAAATCAAAATCTTCTATGTTTAAAATTACATAGTCACTAAAAAAATATTAAATTATATACAATAATTTCTATTATTCGTTATACTTGACCTTCAGTTTATAATTAATTACTAACTAAATCAACTACTACTTTTGACGTTGAATATCTCAAAGGTTTTTAGTTTAATAATTTTAAAGAATCTTTTTAATGCCTTTAAACTATAAAAATTTCAAAATTTTCTCACTTTTGATTTTGAATTCAAATTAACAAATTACTAAGTTCGCGTAGGATATTTAATCATTTGAGTGAGCACATAAGGTTTTTTTTTAACAAAAAAGTTATTTTGTAAATTAATCTTTTCTTTTATTTTTTAATTTACTTATTATAGAGAATGTAAATGTCTTACAATTCTTATCTTTGCTTAATTATTTGAAATTTTAATATTTTTGAAGTTTTTCATTTTTTGTTTAGTTATTAATCAATTTCTCTTCATACAGAGATGGAACTATTTATCATTCAACATCGAGTACTATTATTAAACTTCTTGAAAAATTTGATTTTGTTGTGTAATAATATATATAATCATTAAAATAAAGATTTCCTAGAATTGTAAATTTAATATTAATTATAATACTAATAATAATCATCTCATATTGAGTTCTCTAAGGACCCCCGATCTAATAAAGCTTAATAGCTTATAAGGAACAAGCTCATTTATAACATCTGATCTGTTCAATCTCTCTGACTGTCACTTCAGTTTGAATCATTTAATCCAAATAAAACAATTTCTTTTTCATTGTTCTATGCGTGACCTTATCTGCTTATGGTAAACTTTTTTCTTAAAAAGAACTGAGTTTAATCAAATTGTCTACTTCCTAATAGAAGTGTAGTCATAGTAGTGTCTTTCTTCGTTGACTGTGAATTTGATATGGTTTGGAATTCTCTCTGAATCGATTCATCGATTCAGAGAGAAGAGAGAATAAGTTTTCCAATTATCCTCTCGATTTGTAGAATAGCCACTATCTATTATTTTTCTTTAAACTTTCCATATTTGATATTGGGAGAAATTAAGTTTTTATCATTATATATTATAGATTTTGATATCTATAAATAATACAAAGAATATGAGTCTATTTCTTTATTGGTAATTATGAGTTAATAATTGAATAATCCATAGGGTTTAGAGATTTAGAGGTCTCTTGGTTTTGTAAAAGAAGTGACGGCCTTTGTGCCGACTTTTTAGTCATATTTAATTACTATTATTTTTTAGTTATTGTTAATAATTAGTGGAGACTAGGTGCTTTTATTATCCTCAATGTTAGTCTCATATGTAGGAATATTTGTAAAAGGTACTACATTTATTACTTTATAGTTTGCCACTTGGGGTGATTCCTTAATACTTAAGTTGATCTACTTGACTAATTTTTATAAAAGCTTTGGGTGATTTTCTGATAAATATTTTCAGTATAATATAGGAAAGCATATTCTTAGATTGTGATGAAGCACTTGAGAGAACACGTGTTTTTCCCCATCAGAATCTAAACTGTCATATTCTTACTATTTTTTAGGTGTAACTAGGCAATAGCTAGAGAAAGAATAAGGAATTAGGGTATCTGAGGATTCTTCCTAGACGTAAAGGGTAGTTAGCACGACATTAATTTACTAAGCTAAATCACTGTGTGTAATTAGTTAGATTTTGGAGAGAGTTGTTTAGCTTGACTATGATCTTCGTCAGTGTGCTCGCACTACTTTGAAGGCGAATATTGTCTATATGTTCAGATGTGGAAATTGTTGGTATTCGAACTGCTTTACTCTAAACAGCGGTAGTAAGTTTCAGTAGTTTGTGGCAATTTCGTTTAAATCTAGATGGCAACTTGTATAGTTTAATCTTGATTTGCGTTCAGGCTGCCGGATAGTGAAGACCAATTTTCGACTGCCTGATTGGAGATGCCTAATGATAAACCCAGCATGACCCGTAACAATTCAGGATAATATACTTTATGATAATGGCAACTCGTTGAAGCAAATGGTTGTTATGTTCTCATTGATAGCTTATGAACTAATCGTTTACATGATGGGAATACTTTTCTGACTGATGTTGCAAAGCTTAATGCTTGTTTTATTAAGAACTCCTTACTTCATTCAAAACGTTCCGTATCACTTTATTTCACTTTTTAATTAGAGAATTTAATATTTAATAGGTAATTTTATTTTTTCTTCATAATCAAAATAAATTAAAAAATTTCTATCTAGATTTTTAATTTTTTACACATTGATACCTCCAAACTATCAGACACTGTAAACAATCTAGACTTATCTTTTACAAAGCTTCTATTTAGTTATTTTGCTTATGATCTTTTCAATTTGGCATTTATAGCGACTTATCTATAACTGACTTCTTGATTTGATTTAGTGATCAATCTTTAAAATTTCGTTAATTATTGTTTTTAAATGCTTAAACTTTATTAAATTTTGTCACTTTTATTAAAAATAATCCTTTTAAGCTCTTAAAATAAAATATTTGAATATAGCCTATTTAATTAATCACTATTTTTCAATTTTTTATTTTGGGAAATTAACTTAAAAATTTTCTATTTTTGACTTATCAGAACAATAAATTTGTTTTTGTATCTTACAATTAATATCTTATTGGTATTAATTCTAAATTTAGATGAACTTATCTAAATAGTATTTTTTTTAAATTTCTAAGTACTATGCTATTATTATTTTCAAATTATACTCAGTTCATAATTTTCTATAACTTTTCTATTTGAATAAACTTTTGCAATAATTATTTTTTTAATTTTTTATTAAAAAATGTTTTCTAAGTTTACTATAATAACTATAATTGCAGAAATTTGATATAACAAAATTATTAGTGCTGAAATATCTTTATAAGTAAGATTCATTAAATATTTGATGCTAAAAGATATTATTTATTTCATGGTAAAACTCTCAACATCTTAATAAAATTAAATATTAAAATATAAATATCATAAGGTCTAAATTAATTATGCTATTAATTCTTTCACTTTACAGTAAATCGTGGGTATATTTTAATCGATCATATTACACTCGCTAGCACTGCTATCATAGAAGTGCTGACTTCCTAAACTGTTGCGCGTCATGACAACCTTCAAAGCATTGAATGTCAGAATTATCCATTCAGGTGAATCTCCGGATACTTCGAACTCAACTCGTGATATTTCCAGACATATAAGCGGTAAGTCAGTACCCTGTGAGAAACACCAGCACAGCAATCCCTCATTCTTATGGTGGTGATACCAAAGAGTACGTTGCTTCTCAGGACAGTAACCAAGTTTCTCGAAAATGGTATCTAGTTACATCATCGAGAGTATCTAGTTACGATTGTCGAAGTATCTAGTTACAGTAGCTAACCAAATTGTCAATATCCTAAGCCTGACTACTTAGTTACTCTCGCCGAAGTTGTTCACGATGATGACAATGCATCGCTGCTCTTGCTACTCTTTTGAGAAACGTGCATTATTAGTAACCTGGCTACAAACATTCAAATGAATTTAGGCTGAATACTTTTGGGGCAAAATTGACTCCCCGTATTGCTTCCCGTTTGGCGAGTAACCACAGACCGATTGCATTTCTGCGCTTGATATCCATCACAGACAATTTCCTAATTGAGCGATATCGTGATATGCAAAGGCTGCCTAAAATAAGCAATTTATTTCCGCTAAGCTTCATCTTGCGCGGTATATCTTACCTCAATAATCCTACGTGCGGTTTGTCAAAAAAGTACCATTGCTCGATTTATTGTAGAGATGAAGCTCTTCACACTTTGCTTGACTTGCACCATCTTATTACTCATAAGAGCTTAATTTCCTTTTTTTCCATGTTTATTATATAAAAATTTGTTTTAATTCTGAATGTATTTTAATAATTATTATTTGAGTCTTCACTATAAAAAATAGAATCAGTTAGTAAGTTCTCTAAAAATTAAGTTTAAATGTTTATAATATATTGTAGGAATACATTCGATTTGGGAAAATGAATAAATTAAAATTAATTAATTATTAATTACCTTCAGTTATGTTTTTGGAAAATGCCTCCAAACCCTGATAATATTATACTCTCTGGATAGCGCATTAAAAATGAGACGGTGGTTGTTATTGCTATAATGTATTTATCTCATCGCCTAAGCGAGAAAAACCCATTATACTATTTTTGGGAGTTAGCTCAAAATCAAAATATCTCGCTTCCTTGGATGATTTGGGAATAATGCCAATAGTAATGTCCAGCTAAAATTGCGGGATCTACCGTAGAATCCATTTATTTTTGAATTTTGAGTCACTTTGGTTTTTATAACTGCCATGATTTTAATATTTAATTAATTTAATTTTAATTCATTTTCCCAAATCGAATGTATTCCTACAATATTGCAGTTTTATATTTATAATATTTATTGTACGTTTAATTTCCCGATATTATGCAATTTATCAATATTTAAAAACTGCAAATAATTATATAAAATATCGCAAAACAATATTAAAAAATCATAGTACTTAATTATCTCATACTAGTATTATTTATGTGCTTTCATATAAGTATTATTGAGTCTAATTATTTGTAAAAAAAAATAAAATAATTAATATATTAAATTTCTTAGTCAATTTCCTATAAATTACCTTGCACTAGCGTCCTTATAAAAATCTTTTCCTTCATTTTTGTTATTAAATTAATTTGATTTTTGTATTCAATCTAATTTTTATAATTTTACCGTTAATATACTTTATGATCTTTAGTTATTTATCAATATCAATTTTTGATACCTGATTTTCAAAATTATATCAGTTTATTTATAATTATAAGCATTTTTATAATAATCATTGGGTTAAAAAGGCTATTTACAGATAATATGCTAATACAAATGCTGATATAAATAAAAGAGAATAATTCTTAAGCTCAAAATAATAAATTTAATAAAAAGCTTGAGGGTCATCAGTAAGAAAGATTAGTAAATTTATTGAAATCTATTGTCAACAATTCCTTAACAAACTTTAAAGTGCAGAATAAAATTTTCTTCAAAAGCTCGGAGGGAAGTTCACTTACAAGTGGGAAGTTTATTGCTAAGTAAATTTTATATATGCATTTTCATGAAATTTTCATAAATTTATCTTAAAACTATTTAATTTGTCAATAATTTTTTAGGTGATATATTAAAAACTCATTAACATCTTAAAATGTTTTGGTCAAGAAATTGTTTAATACTTAAACTCTTAATAACGTTGTTTTTATAAAAATAGAAATATTATAAAAATTTTATTTTATCTTAAATCAAATTTGATTTTTTTTATGAAAAATAAATTTTTAATTTGAAAGAAATTAAAAATATCAGCTGAAATTGGCTAAATTAATTTAAATCTCAAGTTAATAAAACTACTAAAAATGTTAATTGTTATTAGGAAAGAATTATAAACGAAATTAATGTGATAATAAAATTAAAAATTTTAATTGCCAGGAAATTTCACAAAATGTTTTTTTAATAATAGACTGGGCAGCTAACTTTTTCCAACCAAACTCATTTTTAAATTATTCACAAAATTTTAATATAAAGGAGAAAGCATGGAAACGATTGAAAAGAATTTTATTCAAAAGTTTGCTCTTGACAAAACAAATGTTATCGTTTGAAGTCAGAAAAAATTAAACTAGAAAGAAACGAAAAAATTTGTTTCTGGATTGGTAGGTTTTTGGCTTATCAAAAAACTAGATGTATTATATTTTGTTTTTAGTATAATTATAAAGATTAAAATTAAATTCATGCTATTAATAAAATAATTTATCAAATAAATTTCATGATAAAAATAAATTAACATAAAGAATAATAAATTATAGCTTAAATAAAATAATTAATTTTCATTTGTCGTATAAATGTTGAAATAGGTTCGAAATCAATTATTGAAAAGATACATAAATATCGATATTAGTGCTACATTTAATATTTATCAGTTATCATACTAAAGAATAGAATTATTTTTAGAGAATATTTTATTTAAAATGTCAGTTATTTTAATTAATGGTAGGAAATTAATTAGGTTATTATAAAAATCTTTCTAGCTATTTTTTTAAAAAAAGTAAAATTGACATGATGTTTTTTTTATTTTAAGTTAAGTTGTTGAAAAAGAATAAGGCATAAATATTTCCCCAAAACATATAAGATTAATGTTTTATTCACAATTAATTATAAGAAGATTACAAATATCAGTAAATATTATAATAATTTTTTGATAAGTTTAAATAATTAGTAATTTTAGATTTAAAGAATCATAATCTATTAAATATTATTTAAGAAATTCTTTAAAAATCTATATTTTCTATTATCATTAAATATTATTAGGGCTTTTATATCTTATCTCCAATAACCAAAAAATATTATACAATTTATTTTCTGAAAATACTTAATTATTTTTTTAAGTAATTTTTTATAAAAATGGATTTAATAAAAATTTTAATATATTGTTTTCATAAACAAATTTGATATTAATTTTTTTAAATATATTTTGTATTATAGTAACAATTATAACTTAGAAATCATAAAGAAATATTCTAATATACTAAATAGAAATTTTAATTTAATATTTTTCCAGTTTTATTATTTATATAACATGATACTATAATAATAGAGCTAAATCTTAATCTTAAATCTTGATATAATAAAATTGTGAATTGATGCATTATTAATCAACAAAATTATAATAATTAAATTACAAATGAAATATATTATTTTTTTTGAAATTTTATTAAACCAATAATGAATTCAATTTATAGCTTACTGATTGTTAACTTAAATCAATTTAAAATTATATATTAAAAATATTAATTGATATTGCTAGTGTAGCTCAAAATACTTTGATTTAATAACAGATTGAAAATAACTTCATTCTGTCAAAATAATTAACAATCAATAAAAATTTCTATACCTAATCTCTGATTTTGCAAAATTATAAAAAATCAGAGCTGATCACTCTTTAGATCAATTGACAATACACTTAATAAAAAAATATAGAGCAAATATCTAATATAGAGAATCATTAATCCCATAACTTATCCATTACTATCTCAAAGATTTGAATATCATTTAATTTATAATAATAGAAATCATATATTAATATTTGTTCTACCGTGGAATCCCCCCCCACAAGGGGTACGCCGTCCCCACCTCCCTTCCCATACCTCCCCCACCCCCATTAAAATACCCCATTTCATATCGATTTTTGTATCTACAGGGTCTAAATCGATCTCCTTCTTGACATCTCGACATCATAGACCATATTTTATATATAAAAAATATCATCTTGACATCATAAACCCTATTGTTTATATATAAACTATCATTATAAATTCAAATTTCTATATTTACAATATAGTGGAATAAATCATATGAATTTTATGTTTTATCAAGTTTCAGGATGTTTGTCTACCTTATGACACTATTCCTTATAAGATATAAATTGAAAAAATTTTTTCATTATAAAAATTATTTTTTTTTATTTAGTACTATAATATATAAATTTTATTTTTAAAAAATTTTATCCCTTAAATCAACTTCATTCGATATAATTCGAAGAAATAGTCTGATTATTTTTTTTATAGTTTTTTTTTTGATTTTATACATCAATTTTTTTTCTTAAATGAATAAAGAAAAAAAACTATAAAAAAAATAATCAGACTATTTCATCGAATTATATCGAATGAAGTTGATTTAAGGGATAAAATTTTTTAAAAATAAAATTTATATATTATAGTACTAAAACTTTTAAATTAAAAAAGTTAATAGATAGGTCGCACCTTTCCGAATGTGGAACTCTAAGGATAATAAAGAGATCACGCCTGATCCCCTTAGACCACGACAGTAGGAAGTTTAATAAGTCGACCAAAGAACCTGCTCTTCTTCGTTAGCCGACGAAGGAGACTATATTGCTTACTTCAATGAAAAGCAATAAGAAAGATTAGCAGATTTTGCTATCCAGGGACTACTGAGTATAGACCTCAACCATCACCAAGTTAATCTCCTAGCTCTCGCAATAGACGCGCCAAATATAACAGACTTCTACTCAACGAGATTCAAAGAGGAAGTAGAGGCAAAAATCAGAAGAAGATAACTCAAAGAATAGAGAGTTAATAGTCCCCAGCCTTCACAACACGAACTTCACAGTCAACAGATCCAGCAGTAAGCAAGTCCCACCTAGAGTCAGGCCATCTTCAAACAGTCCCAGTGCTAAACTTCACTATTTAATAGTGATATTAACTCATAAACCTTCAAATCAGACTCTAACTAAAACAAGGGAAGTAGTCTATTTGGTAATACACTCAACCTTAACCATAAAAACTAAGTGAACTT
Source organism: Oxytricha trifallax (assembly GCA_000711775.1). NCBI lineage: Eukaryota > Ciliophora > Spirotrichea > Sporadotrichida > Oxytrichidae > Oxytricha > Oxytricha trifallax. Next base: position 5,742 of record ARYC01009007.1, on the reverse strand, counting down.
ATTTAATAGTTCAAATACTAATCTACCAACACTAGACATCTGGGGCTAGCCAGCACCTACATGGAATGAACTCTTCGATTCAAAGCTCTCGCTAACACAACAGTTTGACATTTACAAAACCCAGAAACCCCTTCAACAAAACCCCATAGTCTAAACCTCCCTTTTCTCCTAGACTCTTAGTATTAAATATGAAAAAAACTCAAGACTGTAGCGATGACGCACTTAGGGTACTAAATAGAGAAACCAAGGAGTACGAACCTTAACATTAGATTTTTAAAGAAAGTTTTGACCAAAAACAAAATGAACTTCAACCTCCTCAAACAATTTAATAAGAACCCAAAACACCCTCTAACACACTCCAGTCATAGAATGAACTCAACAATGACAAACCAAGAGAAATAGAAAAAGCGTCTCCATTCTTGCTAAAAATATCAGAAAACTATACTGTTGACATCAGCAAACAGGGAAAACCACCTGACCTGATCAGAACTAAGGACATAAATATTAATAAGGAAATTTTTCTAATAGACTTAATGATTGAACTATAATCACAAAATTAATTGAATAACCTTAGCCAACCCAAGAAACACCCAACCAAAGAAAACTTCAACAACTAAAATAAATTTAAGAAAATTAGTTGTACTCTGAGAAATGTGCAGAAAATAAGAAACTTCTAGAAACTAAGTAAATACCTGGAAAACTTATAGATCCAGGATTATGAAGAAAAATTAGTATTCAATGATCTCAATCAAACAATAAACTAGAAATCCAAGATCATCAAGAAGAAGAAAAGAAAGTGAAGACAAGAAAGCAGGAACAGTTGAAAAAATAGACTACTTACAGTCTGTCAAAAATGGAGAACTTCCAGTAGAAATACAAGACTCCACTAATACCACTGAAAGGGCTTGTCCCTTATGTATATATATTAAACATATTTTTGATCGGGGGTCCCTAGAGACCTCAATGTGATCGTATTATTATTATTATTATTTTTTTCTTTCATTTTTTTATAACTATTTTATCCATTATCCTTTATAAAAAACTGATGAAAAAAAATAAATTAAAAAATTACTCATACTATTTCTTTGAATTATGTCGAATAAAGTTGATTTAAGGGACAAAAATTTTTTAAATCATTTTTTTGTATCATAGTATATAAAAATTTTACTTTTGTTAAAAAAGTTTTTTTATTTATATTTCATTTGGACAAGTGTAATCTGGTTTACAAACATCTTGAAACTTAACAAAGTATAAAATTCATATGATTTATTCCACTATATTGTAAATATAGAAATTTGAATTTATAATGATAGTTTATATATAAACAATAGGGTTTATGATGTCAAGATGATATTTTATATATAAAATATGGTCTATGATGTCGAGATGTCAAGAAGGAGATCGATTTAGACCCTGTAGATACAAAAATCGATATGAAATGGGGTATTTTAATGGGGGTGGGGGGGGTATGGGGGTATGGGAATGGGAGGGGGGGAGGGTACGCCTGGGGGGGGGGGGATCTGGTAGTAACAATATTATTCTATTAATTTAACTTTTAAGCATTAAGAGTTAAAAAATAAATATGTTTTTTAATAATTTAAAGTTTTCTTTCAATGAAAATATTTATAGATTCTTAAAACAATTATTTAATCATTTGTTAAGAAAACCTCCAATGAAGCATGAAAAGAAGTAGGCTTAAAAAATTATAATTAATTTTTATTATCATTTGAGAAGACATAATTGGCGATTATTAACTTTTAGTAAATATCTTATTTGTTTTACAGTAGAATGAAAAGTGTTATTGTAGGAATACATTCGAATCTGGGAAATTAAATTTAGATAATTAGATTGGTGGCAGTTAACTTTCTCAAAACATAGAAAATACGGTACTTGTTCGATAGGGAATTCAAAATCAGCTGAACATTACTATTGGCAGTACCCCTTTATCGCATCCATAGAGCGAGATAACTCGAGTTTAATTTGATCATTAAAATCAACATTATTAAATAAGAAAGACTTAACATAGAACCTAAGGTTAATACCAAAATGAACAACATCGACATACTTAGACCATAAATTTACCAACTAATTAAGACTTTCAACCTTAGGTAATTAAAAAAAGCAAAGTTAAGTTATCTCTTCAGGTTTATTAGGTCGATATCATTAGATGTTATGTTCTAAAAACCATCTAATTAAGATTTGAAATGTTTACTTCATCTGCATTCCCCTAAACCCATTTGAGAGCAATATTCCAGCCCTTAAAGCAAACAAGTAAAACGATGTAATATCATTTCTAATTAAAAAAAAGAAAAGATAAAGCAATAGAATAAACATATTAGCTAGTTTCAACACTTAGAAAATAATCCAAGACCTTGCCTGGATCATGGACGAAATCATAAAAAGTGACTTTTATTTACATAAAAGCGGACTACGTTAAAGTCACAGATCGGTATGATAGGAATACAAAATCAAAGAAGATCCGATTTTAACAAACTTTTTCTTGCCAGATTCTGAGGAACTGACTAAAGAAATGGTTGGTTCAGTCAAAGACTTTAAATTAACTGAAACACATACCTTACTTGAAGTGTTTCATAATGGTCTATAATTATGATATTCATGCCTTTCAACACAATATTTACTTTCAAACATAAATTGAGAAATTTACCTAGCTTAAATTAGAGTAATACTAAATAAGCTTTATCGAATAAAAGGTGATAGCAGAGGGAGGGGAATGTTTATCGAATTAATATAAAATACGAGTTTGATTAAAAAGACTCCAGAATATAAGAGTATAATTGGGTATAACTGACTTGCTCTATCTATTTTTCAATTTTTCTTTTGATCTTTGCAATTTTTACTTGATTTACTCAATAGAAGGGTACCAATTGTTTAATTACGTGATCTTAAAATGGCAAACAGACAGAAATTGACTGATAAATTTTTTTTATCATCATTTTTTTTGTAATGCTCCATTTTCAATAACATTTTTAGAGCCTATGACTACGTTTCGGCTATAATAAAAAGCTAGTCCATAATCAAACTTAAATTATCTACAGTATTTTGTCTTTGCACATCCATCCCTGCCTACGAGATGCTACTCAATTCAGTCAAAATAGATATTTGTAGAAACTGAAATAAAAGCAGAAATTTCTAAAATACTTTTACTTAATTATTTCAAGCTATAACTAGTTCAATTATAATGATGAGTTATTTTTAATTATATTAGGCATAGAATATTGTTCTGATAAAGAAAATTGGTCTTAAACGAAGAAAGTAAGGACATTGCAAAAGAGAAATTTAAAATATATTAAAAAAACTATTAGCTCTAAGATTTCATAAAACAATCTTTGAAAATCTTAATCTCTACTCATTGAAGTAAATAGGAAATAATTTGAAAAATTTTTCTTTATATTAGTAAATTTGTATCCAAGAAACTTCTCATTAAATCCCCCTCACAAGTAATATACAAATCTATCTTTGCCATTATCATAAATCATAACAAAGATATCTAAAATTTCTTAGAAACTGATCATCCAACATAGAATATGGCTCTAGCAATCATATAGAGACCATAACTTTACAACCATTATATAACTCACACAATATACGACAAAAATGCTAAGCTACAACCCCACTTATCGAACCACAAAACATAATTTCTTTAGGAATATATCGATAAACCAGACTTATCTCTAATTAACTTCCCCAAACGACTTAAGTTCTAGACTAATAATTTGAAGAAATACAAGTCAAAGTAAAAATAGGGGTAATTATGTATAACAACCTCGGATAAAACTACATCAATACTATTGGATCTAGACAGTCAAAATTAGACAATGATTTCCATCTAGAAACATGTCAGTTAGCAGCACACATATTTATTTGGGATAGGAAATCAAATTTTCCTAAACTAGAAGACGATTGGATTGAGAAACAATCTTGTATATTAGTAATCACGGTACTTATTCAGCCATACACACCAATATAGACTTAAAGAACTCTTTAAAAACATATTATGCCAACAAAATAAGAAGGTAGTAGACACTCAAAACCCCAAAACCCCTTAATGAGGTTTATAAGTGCTTTGATTTGTAGGGAATTTGTTAGGGGTTGGGGTTATTAATTAAATGCGAGACAACAATAGCAAGCTTTTGGGGTCTATTTATGATGAAGAGTATATAGATTTAGTGTTTAAACTGCGTTATGGATGTGATATGTATAGTGATTAAGTCAAACCAGTACTGAACTATAAGTCTATTGCAATGCTCTTAAAGCGTAGTCCATCAACTGTTCGCTCTCACTGCTTGAAAGCTGCGTAATTAAAGCAATAATAGCTGAATTCTTAGCCTAAGAGGAAGTCAAAGTTTCTTTAGAAGCATATTGACTATCTTATTAAGGAAAAAACTTTGAAGTATTGGGCTCTCTTCTCTCTCGACTAACGAGCTATTATGTTTCACCGCCAGTTCCCTGAGTTGATGATCTCTACATAATCTGTTGCAAACATTTATAAACGAAATGGTATCTCTTATAAAGGTGTAAATCGTATCAAGAGAGTAAATTGATTTCACTCTGCCATTTTACAACAACAACTTAACTTATATTTATAATTAAATGCAGAGAGCCTAATAGAATAATATTAAGTTTATTCATGCTGACGAGGCTGTGTTTACATTCAACACTTTCATCTAGAAGTCTTGGTATAAGAGGCATAGTAATATAGAAGTATATGACTAGAAAGTCAAGGTATAAACGATGGCAATTCTTTGAGGAATTAGTGAAGATACTAGTTTAGAAACTTATGTTATTCATCCTCGCTCTATTAAGACAGAGCAGTATATAAAGTTCTTAGAACAGCTGAGAGAGAAGTACCCTGAATAAGAGATTATACTGTTTGTTGATAATCTTTCAGTTCATAAGACAAAAGAAACAAGGAAGAGTTATGAACAACTTAGAATAACGCCAGTGTTCAACGTACCTTACAGTCCATAGTTTAATGGAATAGAGTTCTACTGGGGTATACTAAAAGGTCATTACAAGAAACTGCTGCTATACCACCTGATGCATGACCTACCTATTGATACAGTCGATATTATAAAAAGTTCAGCAAAGAGAGTTGATAATTAGTTGGCATAAAAGTGTGCTAAAGAAGGGAGAGTGAATGTATATAAATAAGTTTTGTAGTTAAGTTAATGAATATATAAGTCACATTTAAAACTCTTTCGTGAGAGCTGGCTTCTCTTTCTTTTCTTCTACTTCTTGCATCCCTCCTCAAAGGTTTCTTCTCTTGCTGCCAGCTCCAGCATCTATGTTCATTGACTCTGGAGGCTAAATATTTGAATAAAGTCTCTTGATAACTTCATACTTGTCTGCGACTTTCGCTCTCTGTGAAGCTTGCTCTATTCCTTCATCAAGAAGATGCTAGTACCAAAATTTTCTAAAGAGTTAAGCTACAAATCTTACTTGAAATATAAGGGTGCTTCTGCAGTCTGATAACCAGCTCTCACTTATCTTGATCCCTTGTTTGTCCTTATCTTCTGAAGAGATGCTGTACCTTTTCTTATGAGATTCTTGAATAATTTCTTTCAAGTAATCACCTTTAATTGTTGCAAGTATACCAAAAAATAGTTTCTTTCAGGTAGTTTATTTGACAACTGCTTCTTAGTAGGCAGGTACAGCGAAACCTATAGGTCATTCATGGCATCATCATATAAGTTAGTCACTGAGATTTCTGGATAGTTTGGG
>ARYC01009005.1:0-12219 GCA_000711775.1 Oxytricha trifallax | reverse complement strand
ATCTCTTCAAATGGAAGGACATTTGTTGTTTTCACCACTTATGTATTCTTGAAAGCAAAATGAGTCTCTCCATATTTATTGTAAATTGCATATCCTTTACCTTCGATGAACTTCTTCGTCCTTGCTATATTCTGCATCTTTCCAAGAAAGTGCAAATGATTAATTTCGTATATCATAATTATCTATGACTCAACATCTATTTAGATGACCTTTACAAAGAAATGCTAAAACCCATCTTCTAATACATCACATATGAAAATTTATTTAAGTATCTCGTTGATTGTTGTCTTCCCAGTAGTAATTAGTCCCACTATCCATGCTCCGTTCATTTTCGAATGCTTTTCCTAAAAATAACAGTGGATAGGGCATCCACTACATCTTCATAGCCTAAGGTCTGAAATTCTGCCAGCGACCATCCCAATACTTACTCCTTTCCAGATTCCTTCTACAATAGATACTCTTGCAGTAATTTAGCAGTAGGTCTGTATTTCATTTTGATTAAATTGAATCTTCTATTAATCGCGCGTGATTGTTTATTTTTTATTCTAACTGCGCAATTAGAATTAATGCTTAAACGTCGTTGGTGTGATTGCAATAGAATTATTCAAAAAGTTTTATGTTCAACGCCAATGTAGCCTTAAATGAACTAAATAAGTATTAGTTCTTTGGGATTGTCCGAGATTTTTGTAATTGACTGAAACGATTGATTTAATGAGCATTGGCAAGAATAAGTCATAAACTGCTTCTTGTTACCATAGATTCTCTGTATCTTTGGGAGCATCTTGAATAATTTAATCTAGTTAGATTTAGAAGGATTGGTAGCTCTGATTCCCATATTTTTAGAAAGCTTTTAAAAGCTTTTTTGCCCCTGTATTGTTTGCTGGTGAAATAGAGTTTGTAAAAGCCGCTGTGATTTGCCACAATATTCACCACCTTATAGTAGCCCTTGGTGGCCTCGTCATAAAATACCAAGATATGTGAGATAGATGGTCTTGTTTGCTTCAAATCTGATTCTTAATTCTTCCAATCATCGAATGACTAGTCTAGGGTCATATGGAGCAAGAATATAATCTTATATTTCTATAAATGTCTCCCTTCAATTTTTTTACAAGTATTTTCTTAAAGAATGCATTTTACAATACCTCATATAGTTGCCATAATGACTTTGCCCAGAATATTTAATTTAGAAATATTGATAATTAAGACCTAATTGAATTATAAACAACCAAATTAAAATCTCTCTCTATGTTTATATGTTTAATCAAAAATAATCAGAGACCAGATTAATTTTACTAATGTTTATTTGTTTAATTTCTAAATCTCTAAAAATCAATTAGTAATTTGAGGGACCACTACCTTGCAGATAAGCATGAAAACACTGTATGTTTATATGTTTAATTAATTTAATAGATTTAACCAAACTTTTTAATATTAAAATAATTATAATAATTCAAGATTAAACAGTAAACTGTTAAACATTAGGATGTAATTATGAATGTCTGTTTTATCGAATTTGATAAAAAAGCCTTCCAAATACATTACTGTTTTATATTCATATATTATAAATCTTCATTTATTTATGTTATTTTCACAATTCAAATGTATCTTAATAATAATAAAATATGATAAATATATAATAGAGAAGAAGTGTGGGTTGTAAGACAATAATTAATAAGTCAAGCTATAATTAAGGGCCTAATATTAAAATGGGACTCTTAGTTCATAAAGGGGATACAGCTGTCTGCAAAATTGCGAAAGTACAGGTAATTACTAGTTTAAAAACCAAAAATATCAAGTTTATACTTCTAAAATTGAATTCAGTATCTCGAAAAATTAAAATATTAAATATACTTTCATATACTAACTAAGAATTTCTGAAAATTATTCTAAGCATTATAATAATCTTATGTATATTATTTTAGTTTTCTCTTCTTAGCTAATCTTGAAATATTCTAGAATAATTTCAAAGTTTGCTGCATAATTATATTATATTAAATTTTTAATTTACAAATTTTTTTCCATATTTAGCTGTAAGTTTTATTTATATTCAATGCAAATTAGAATTTGATATAATTATATAATTGTTTAAAAAAGTTTGAGATTATATAGAATTATATAGTGATATTTAATATAATTTACATATTTAAAAATGGTAAGTATTAATTTCATTAAGTTAATTTAATGAATGGTCTTTCACAAAGAAATAAGCTTTCTATATTTAAAACATAGATTTATGTGATTTTTTGAAAGTGAGCTTCATTGCTTGTTGAATAGCTTTAAAATACTATTTAATCATGAGTAAATGATACATAATATTGCTAAAAAGCGCATTCCATTTATGTTAATTCTATATTATTTTTAATTTATATAAATTCCTTAATTTTAAGTGATGACAGTTGAAATATAAGGTTTGATTCTTAAATAAATTCAAGATAATTAATTTAAAGTATCTTATAATTTGATAGTTGAAGCCCCATGAAAATTCTATTGAAGAATGAAGTGATTAAAAATAAGTCACTTATTAATTATAAATAGGATTAATATATATTAATTTAAGATTTGGGGTTTATAATAGTTGTAGTAATATAAATTCAACAAGATATAATCATTTTCATAAAGTTATTCAATGTATTACACTTTAACATATATAATTCTATCTTAATACTTATTTTTTTTTCTTCTAATTTCCACAGTTTTTCTCTTTAATTTCAATAATTTAAAGGACATCTACGTTTTATCCCTTATAACATATTATTATATATTCCATAAATTATCAAATAGATATTTGAAATAAGCTTTGATAATAAAATAGAGATTTGATTATAGTTTAAATGGAAGGTATAATTATATAAAATTAATTAGTATAGGGTTAGAATTTTAGTTAATTTTATTTAAAACAGTTAATTAAACATATTTCGCAATTAATCATTTGTTATATTATTTTATTATAATAAATAATAACAATAATATCACATTGAGGTCACTGGGGACTCACGATAAGAAATATATAGTAATATGTTAAGGGTCAAGCCCTTTAAGTTATATGTGTGATTAGTTAATATGGACATTAACTTTTTCACTTATAATTATTCTCTTCTCTTTCTTTTTTGTAAATCCATTTCTTTAAATTTCTGTGTTCCTTTCTTTGTCTCTTTCTTGTTCTGTGTCTTGAGACTGAATGGTTAATTTCAAGATATTGACCAATTATGTGGGTATCACTTTGTTAAAGTTTGTTGGTGAGAAGGGCTCTTTCTTATATATTTCTTAATCTCAACTCAGCTTTGAACAAGGGGCTGAGTTGATTGAGTAGCCAGATTTCCCATTGTTAAAACTCAGGATCTTGGTTGATTCTTTTAAAATCTATTAATCTTTGAAGTAGTTAGAACCTGATCTCTTTGGGTTGAAATATTTGGAAGTTACTTAGTTAAAGCTTTGATTAGACTTCATTAGTTATAAGTAATATATCTAGTTTTATGTCTATTGACTAGGTATGACTATTGTATAGAGTCTTTGGTTCTGTTGAAGTGTTGATCAAAAACTGGCTAGTTTCTGAACTGGTTTCTAGTCGTGACGTACTGGTGGAGTCCTTATTTAGTACCCCTGGAAGAATGTTGTCAAATGTCGACCTTTGTCAAGGAGTGACTTATGAGGCATTTCTTGTCTAATTATTTTGGAAGCTTTTTATGGTTCAATTGAGGATAGGTTATGACTTACTTTTCGAAGTAGTTTAAGTCAGTGTTTCCCTTTATTCGAATTGAAGAAGCAAGGTCAATAACTGATTAAGGTTTGGTTAAAAAGATTTTTCTCTGAAATTCCAGTTTTATTTTTTGAGGCTCTTTTCAGCCTATTTAGATGTGGGGTTTTAGTTTAGGGGTCTCTGGGTTATATGGGATTAAGAAACTTGTTAGGGCCTGTTGGGTAAATCAACCTATTTGAAGGGAGATGATATCTCTGTTGATTAACCTTTATATTTGTTTTAAGCCTCTTGGTTCATCATTGAACTATGTTTGTGTAGGTCTTCTTTGTAGACTAGGCTATTAAATAGTTGGAAAAAGGTTTCTTTTCTCTGGAAGGGGGTTAATTAATGTAGTTAAATACTGAAGTGTTTACCAATCGAATTATTGTATGTGATAAGTTATTAGTACTTAATGCTTCCAGTGATTGTATTATGTTTGTTGAGAGATGTGTTGGTACCAGTCGAAGGCTTAATCGTATTACGTTGTTTTGTTGAAGTCAAGAAGCAGGAAGTCTATGTCTTCGTGTTCCATTGCTAGTCTTTACTGAAGTACATTTCTCGCTCAGGGTACTTGTTGTAGTACGCTTGTAGAGAGTGCTATGCATCTTCATCAGACATTTCACTGTCCGTTTCCCTATTGTCATAATCGTGTCATTTAGTATCTTCATACCACTTGGGTACTTCGTTATTGAAAGAGCTTAGGGTTTTAAACCTATTAGGGGAACCCTAATTGTACAACTATTTATTCGGAATGTGTGTCATATTAACTTATCGTCACAGTTCCTTTAAGTGTCAACCTAATTAAATAATTTTTAATTAATTATTATATTAAACAAATTATCAATAATTCTTACACTAATGAACTTAGAGACTTAATACTTTTTCAATAAATGAATTAAGGTCTAATTAATTATAGAAGATAAATCGAAGATTACAGAGCATTTAAAAGTTATTAATAAAATCAAAAGAACAAACATGTTAATAAATTTGTAAAAAGTCAAGATGGATGGCAAACGATAAAAAAGCTCTATTAAATTTCTTTATTGCCTTACATTTTAAAATAAAATACAATCGAATTAAAATATTATAATATTAAAATACAGCAACTTAAGTAAGATTAAAACCACTTGAAGATTCAGATTTATAATGAATTCAACTTATCAGAATAAAAAAAGTATAATAAACATTAAGTTTATTTAATCTAGTTGAGATATATACTATAAGGTAATTAAATAATTTTTTGTCTAAATTATTTATAGCAATTATTAAGAATAGTAAACATAGTTCCTATTTAGATAGATAGATAGATAATAACTTGAAAGGTAAATTAAAATTAGAGATCAAAATTTAATTAGAAATCTCTATTATATAATCAGTATTATTTATTACTAATATATGTGTATTAAATAGGGGCTATAATTTTTTAAAGATGGCATTAGGATTTTTAGAAATATTTATCTACCCTACTTTTTTTTGTGGAACTCCAGATTACATCGACCCAGAAGTTGTACCAGAAGCTGTTTTTTCTTAAACGACTGAATGAGAGGTCTCAATATGTGTTTTTGAAATTTTTCATGTTTTTTCCATCTCCACAAATTTCTTAGCATTAGTGTTTTTTGTCGTTCTTGTCGCTCACAACATATATTAGTAATAAATAATACTCCATAGTTCCTATTTAATCAAAATATTATTCAAATTTAAAAATATAGACTTTAACCTAGAGATTAAATGTTAAACATATTTAATTTTGAACCAACATCGAAAAAATATTAACATAATTCAATGGTAACTTCTGATAAATTCAAATCTTATGTAAAATAAATTAAACATCGATACTAGACTACTTAAACTGTGAATCAATAATTATTTTAGAGTATTTATAAACAGAAAATAAAAAATCTATAAAATGTATATCTTAGTATTAACAGCATTTTGAAATAAGCTATTTTTTCTCAAAATTCTCTGCTTATAATTATTTTTTGTCATGCTCAAAATGTTTCACATATTGCCGTAATTTTATGTAATTCTCTCTGTCCTTAGTGAGTTTCTGTCTCAATTTTCTCTGATGCTAATATCAATTAGCTCTATTTCTTTATTTTGCGAATGTAATCATGATAAATATATTATTTTAATATATTTATTCATAGTTTTAATAAGCAATGTACAATAAACTTGATTAATTTCTACATTTTGTAAGATTTTATTATTTTAGCTAATTAAAAATATGTCAAATTGTTTTATCAGTTGTCTTATTGTAATTAATATGGCTTGTATAATAAAATCAAGAGATTATAAAAGATTGTTAAAATATAGATGAAAAAGTTTAATGAATATATTTATTTTGATCATTTATGTGCCTGAATTATAGAGCAAATTTAAATGAACAATCTAATTATAAATACTTAATTAACTTATATTAATATTGATTATTTTTACTAAGTAGCTTAAGTTCCTGCTTATTGTTTTGCTATTAATCTTCCATTTTTTCTCTCAACAATCTTTTCGCTCTTCATGTCACCTTAGTCCTACAATCTCCTTTGCATCTTAGTCATCAAAATCTATCCGAGCACCCCCTCTGCATCCTGCGATTCTTCCATTGCTGATCTTTCAACTGTATTGCTACTCTCTAATCTATCTATTTATGGTATAAATTCAAGGCATCTGCTATCTTAGTCTTGTACTCGAAAGCCATCTCTGCATCCTCCTCTGTAGTTGCCATCGTCATCATCTCTTCTCTCGCGCTTCTTGGGATTTCAATAATCAATACCATCACCTGAAGGCAAGTCTCCATATTGGGAATCTTCGGCATATTTGAACTTTAGGTATTGCAAACGAAGTAAGGGGTGAACATTTGAATATGGGGCGGCCATTGATATTATGTGATTCTCCATGTTCTTATCTACTAGTCTCCGATTTAGACAAGTGCCTTAGATCGCGAAATAAGTGAGTATCTTTATTTTCGGGGACCACCCTATGCTAATAGCGAGTGCCCTGAGGCACATTTAGATTTCTCAAACTGCGTGTATACTCTATTCAATTCAGTTAAACCCGTGAATCTACTTAATCTGCTGCTCTTTCAACTCTGTAATGAGCGTTTTTCTCTATCTTGCTCTCTAGGGTGCCTAGGCGGATTCTTCGTCTATCTAAAGGGGTTCAAAAGAGATAGAGTGCACTTACCAATAAGGAGGAAGATGAATCTTGAAGCAGTATACCGTGCGCGCTGCACTCGTTGGCGTCCCGACCAATTGAGGTCCCTCCCACTCTGGCACTTCAGATTTCCACTATGACTTCTTCACACTAAATGGTACAAGCCCAGATACCAAGAGAGAAGGTGTTACCAATTGATAAAAATGGTTAAAATTTCCAGAATTAAATGAAAAATCAAAAATTTATACACGCTATTTTATTAGTAATTTTATTTAAATTTATTAAAATGTCACGTATCTCGAAATCGATGAAATTTTGAGATACGTGCCAAATAAATCGAATTAATTAATCAAGTTTAAATTAAGTCTATATAAATGAAATTATGTTTTAAAAATATAAAAGTTCATATTTTTAATTAATAAGTAATTTATAATAATGTAAATTGATTAATTATGTTAACTAAAGCATTTCAAAATTCTTAATATAGAATAATTTTTTAATATGTCAAGCAGTCATAAATTAAAAAATTATAATATGAACTTTAATATTTTTAAAACATAATTTTATTTATATAGACTTAATTTAAACTTGATTAATTAATTCAATTTATTTGGCACGTATCTCAAAATTTCATCGATTTCGAGATACGTGCCATTTTAATATTTTTAAATAAATTTACTATAAAATAGCGTGTATAAATTTTTGATTATTCATTTAATTCTGGAAATTTTAACCATTTTTATCAAATGAGTTGGTAGCAGCTAATACAAGCCTTTTTCTTACTAATACTCTTTCAGTTCCTTGCGTCTTTACTTACAGTATCATCGAAAATGTAGTTGCTACATCTTCTCTTCTAATTTATAATGCTCGAGGTACTTCTTGACATACACTATCACTAACCTCCCAACTGCCCAAAGTGCCACAAGTGTAGTTGGACTTGCTAGAGATGGTCACCTTATAGTTTAAACCTACAAGGCCACTGATACTATATGGCAGCCTTGTGATCTTGACGCTTATAATGGAGTGATAATCGAAGATACATATGACTATGGCTCCACCCTCCCCTTCCACTGCACCCATGCCTAAAGGGCTCTCCGATGGTGGTATTGGCTCATAGTTGCCACCACTCGAAGTCACTAGTACTTGTCTTGCAATTATTGTATTCTTGGATTAGATTACTGTATATAGGAGGTCGCCATTTATAGCTGTGAGGCTTAATGTATTGATTAAATATTGTTCATTAATATAACTGTGTTGATTAGTTTATGATTAATTAATAGTATCTCTTTTCAATGTTAATTGTTTGTGTTTAAATGGAAACTTGTTCAAATTATAATAAACATTTATCAACAATTTGTTATTTATTGAATTATTAAAGATCGAATGTTACCTTTTGTCATCTTTTTAACATTGGGGTTTAAATAAAATGTATGTTTTGCATAATATTTTATAAACTATTGCAAGAATTGTTCGTTTTTAATTTTACTAATAGCTTCTTTTTATTTAATGTTATTTATTTGTTTATTTTAGTGTTTGCATTAACTTTTAATATGGGCACTAGTGCTTTATCTCTCAATTACAACGGTATTCCCAGTCATTGCGATAATTTCTTCAAATTACATTTGGATTATTTATAAATTTAATCCGTTTACTGGGTTCATAATAATTAAATTAACATTAATTTTCTTGAAAAATTAAACTACCAATTTAGATTGATTATTTTAATGTTGTAATCATTCTTCACCTTTTATTGAAGTTTATACAGTTTATTGAGCTTGTCTATTCTTTTGAACTCAGTTTATATGAAAATTTGAATACATAAGCAATATATTATCTTCTCATCTAAGATTTAGATTGATAATCATGATAAGATAAATTTTCAGTGAGATCTTTTCATTTTATAGAGAAGCGAATTTTCTATGAATATTATTTGAATATAGATTTTAAACCAGATGAAGGAGCTAATAAAGCGCATTATGAGACCCCTTAAACAATTTTTATAATGCAATATCAATTGTAATAAATGCAGAGTCATTGGATTATTCGATGATTGATATTACTAGCGAGGATAAATATGGCATTTGTTAAATATTATATCTGTGTTAAGAATAATTCTGTGTGCACAATACAATTGTAAGAGCTGATTATGCTTCAATAACATTAATATACGTTATTAAAGCTGGGATTTAAAGGCTTCTATAGTGTTATCTTTTCAAAAGTATTAACAAGGTATGATTTTGTATCGATTATTTAGAGTAATATTGATTTATTTTCAAATTGTTAATCAGTAATGTTTAAACCAAGCTTCTTTTAACTTAATTTGAACAATTAATGATTCTTCTTTATCTTGGATAAATTATTTTCTAATACTTTCCAATTAACTGATAATATTCCTATTGGTTTTAGCAACTCAACTGAAACATCAGTATTGCTTCTATTTTTAGTATAATTAATCTGAAATTTTATAATGCTGATAAGCTAGTGTTAATTACTGCCAATATTGATAACCTAAAACGCAAGTAGAGTTTTTCTCAAGTGTACAAATACTTCAGTGTAATTATTTTATTGTAGAAGCACATTAATTTGATTGACAAGTTATTCACGATTATATGTTTACTCGCGAAGTCCTTACTATTAGGTTAATTTTTATAAAGATTGTCAATTAGGAACATGTAATTTATTTCTTATGTTATTATTTTAATTTTTCTAGTTAAAGTATTAAATGTTGATAATTAATTAAACAATCTAGTCAGAGTAATAAATTTTATAATTGTTAAACAGAGTTCATTTATTAATTGTATATTTAACAAATAATTTTGATGATTATAATTACTAAACTTACTTAGTTTTATAATAAGTGGCATTTACCTTAAACTACATTTGAATTTATATTTATTTATATTTCAATTCACACATCAAATGAATTTTATTAAAAATAAATACATTATTTCTATTTGTAAAAAATTAATTGAGTTTTTTCTTTGGTCTTTCTTTATCTTAATATAAACTTATAAATTCATTAATATAAATTTGTTAGGTAATTTTCTCTTTTATAAAAATATCTTGGCATAATTTATTGCATTAATCTGTTTCTTATGATGATCATTTGATTTTATAATACTTAAAAAGCTTATCATTATTAACACATAGATAAATAGTTCATCAGGTTTTAAAATTCCTGTCCATTTTATTTTGAAAAACATGAATTCATAGAGAATAACTCTTTTTTAAATCTTTTCTTTTCTTAAAAGTTTAATTATTATTTTCAAATTTTGCACTAATAAAAGTTTTTAAATAATTACTTTAATTTTAATTATATTAGAGAAATCATTATAAACTTTTATTAAAATAAATAATTCAAACTATTGAAGTCTTTTTTTTTTGATTGCCAAACTGAGTTAAAATCGATTTTAATTTAGAAAAATATAAAAAGATTGTGAGTAAATTTTCTCCAATATCTAAATTTGAAAAATAAATTATGATTTATAATAGGAAATTTATAAATTTAAAGAAAAAGTTAATATATTAAAAAGTATTCTTATAGATTAGAAGCAGATGGAGAAAGACACTCACATAAACTGTAAGTTACAAAAAGAATATCTTTAATATTTATTTTTAGTGGTCCCCCCCTGGTAAGACCACAGGTGGGACTGTACAAGTGCTTTGTAAGACTACACTGAGAAGGGACTTTGAAGACATAGAGATAAATTGATATGAAGATGACGATGAAGACGAAGAAGATGATACGCTTTTTTAGACATTTCCATTTTTTAATTGTATCATAAGGTTTTTGAATATCTTTAATTAATTTATTAATTCCTTAAATTTTCCAGATTATAAATTATAAATTATGAATGTCTAAAATTTATGAAAAGTAGTGAAAGATTTTAATTTATAATAAAATTGAATTAAATTAATAAATATTAGTGTTAAATGGAATTAAAATGAAATCTTAAAAAAATTTTCCATTTTTATAAATTCCCTTCATATATTGAATAATCTGAATCTTCAAAATGTATTTAAATTCAAGAAGCTCGTTTTTGAAGAATTATGACTTCAGCATCCAAGACTCTAGACATAATTTCTTGCCTTTTTTGCAATAACTTCTGATATTCTATTTCTAAGTTCTAATGATAATAATTTATTTTTATTTTAATTTAGCAATTCTCGAGTTTATTTTCATAATATACAATAAAAATGATTTAAGGGTGAATAGATTATTTAAAATGTTAGATTTTCATTTCAATTTTTAAAAGGTATTTAATGGATTCAGGGAAATATTAGCAGTAATCATCTTATATAATTAAAAGATCACAAATCTAGTAAATATCTATAAAAGTTCAATGTTTACATTATTTCAATAATTAATTCTTTTAACTAATATAATGTTTTTTCGGATTTTATTTTTGCTGAAGACTCAAACTAATAGATTATTCAAAGTTATGAAACAATAAAATATTAGTTGAATTATAATTTATTAGCTTACGGTTTTAATGTCGAGATGACATTAAATCTAAAAAGTTTCTAAAAAACAAATTTTTGACTTAAAATTATAAGAGTTTCTTTTTAAAAAAATAATTACAATAATTAATATATTTATTTAACCTCTTTTTAAAAATCACTTATATTCTCCTTATTTTTTATATCTTCCATTTTAAATTAATTATCTTAAGAAATTGGTTAAGATTGAATAAAATTTAATATAGAAATTAATTAAATTCATCAGGAATGTTAATTATAGTAATTTTTAATTTAAAATATTGATTTAATACAAAAGGCTAGTAAATTACATTAAAAACATTAATATATACAATCATTTAATTTAAATTAACAAAACAAATTATATCAAAATCAAAAAAAAATATTTTAAAACTTAGGATGGTAATTTATATATTAATTATAAAATTAAAAAAAATAGAGAAAAATCAGTTTTGCATTAATATTATCAAATAATTTTCATTTAATCTTAATGAAATAATTACAAATAATATTATAGAAGAATGATGAAGCAAATGACGTAAATTGCCTTACCTCTGATACTGAATCGTATATATTTTCAGTACGTGTTTTTGGTAAGAGGGGTATATTCTGTCATAAATAGAACTGTAAGCGTCAAGTGCGATCACGGTTTTGGTCAACATATATTGAGAAAATTCGAATAGTTAAGTAAGTCATCATTAATAATAAATATTTAGATTTGTTATAATAATTATTTAAAAAACTATTATGCAGCGAATCTAAGATTAAATTTATTTTATACAAAGATCGTAGGAATTTATAATTTTAAATTTTATACTATTATAACTTTCATAAATGTCTATTTACCATTTGTTTTT
>ARYC01009003.1:0-12328 GCA_000711775.1 Oxytricha trifallax | reverse complement strand
CCTCTTATTGAAGACCTAAATTTTTATTTTAAATTTAATTTAATTAATTTTATTTTTAATTTGATTTAATTTAAATTTAAATTAATCTATCTTTTGGGCTTTTTAATTTCTATAATTTCAAAAACTCATACTTCACATGATCCAAATGATCTCAAAAATAACTCATCTTGTAGAGAATTAAAAACTCTATATTAGTTATATATTCTCAAATTATAAAAAATAATCATCGCCTAAAATAGGCAAAGTGAAGAAAAGAGTAATTTTGCTATAAAATGTCTTCGACCAATTTCATAAAATCAATTGTTAAAGGGTGAAGGCTTACTTTATAAACTTTTATTTTATGTTTTTCCTGCTAACAAATAAATTCTGCATCTTTCCTGTGTATTCACGAACCTAGGAAGCAAGGATGAAGCTTGGTGTTGGCAAATGTTCGATTTCGAGATTCCCAAAATTTCCCAAAAATTGCAATAAATTTTAGCAATTTTTGCAAATAAAAATAGTTGCGATTTGAAGCCCTTCCCGTGCGATTCAGAGCCTGTTATTGAAGACCGAAATTTTTATTTTGAAATTTAATTTAATTAATTTTTGGCAAATTTAAATTTAAATTAATCAATCTTAGGGCTTTTTAATTTCTATAATTTCAAAAACTCATACTTCAACAATATCCAAGTGACCTCAAAAATAACTCATCTTGTAGAGAATTAAATACTACAAATTAGTTATATTTTTTGAGATATTAAAAAATAATCATTGCCTAAAATAGGCAAAGTGAAGAAAAGAGTAATTTTGCTATAAAATGTCTTCGACCAATTTCATAAAAGTGCCTCTTTAAAGGTGAAGGAATACTTTTTAATTTTTATTTTATGTTTTTCCTGCTAACTAATAAATTCTGCATCTTTCCTGTCTATTCACGACCCTGGGAAGCAAGGATGAAGCTTGGTGTTGGCAAATGTTCGATTTCGAGATTCCATAAAATTCCAAAAATTGCAATAAATTTTAGAGATTTTGGCAAATCAAAATAGTTGCGATTTGAAACCCTTCCCGTGCGATTAAGAGCCTGTTATTGAAGACCGAAATTTTTATTTTAAATTTAATTTAATTAATTTTTGGCAGTTTTAATTTTAATTTTAATTAATCTTTTTGACTTTTAATTTCTATAATTTCAAAAACTCATACTTCAAATGATCCAAGTGACCTCAAAAATAACTCATCTTGTAGAGAATTAAAAACTACATATTAGTTATATATTCTCAAATTATAAAAAATAATCATCGCTTAAAATAGGCAATGTAAAGAAAAGTGTAATTTTGCTATAAAATTCCTTGGACCAATTTCATAAAGTCAACTGTTAAAGGGTGAAGGCTTACTTTGTAAATTTTTATATTATGTTATTCCTGTTAACTAACAAATTCTGCATCTTTCCTGTGTATTCACGACCCTGGGAAGCAAGGATGAAGCTTGGTGTTGGCAAATGTTCGATTTCGAGATTCCCAAAATTTCCCAAAAATTGCAATAAATTTTAGCAATTTTTGCAAATAAAAATAGTTGCGATTTGAAGCCCTTCCCGTGCGATTCAGAGCCTGTTATTGAAGACCGAAATTTTTATTTTGAAATTTAATTTAATTAATTTTTGGCAAATTTAAATTTAAATTAATCAATCTTAGGGCTTTTTAATTTCTATAATTTCAAAAACTCATACTTCAACAATATCCAAGTGACCTCAAAAATAACTCATCTTGTAGAGAATTAAATACTACAAATTAGTTATATTTTTTGAGATATTAAAAAATAATCATTGCCTAAAATAGGCAAAGTGAAGAAAAGAGTAATTTTGCTATAAAATGTCTTCGACCAATTTCATAAAAGTGCCTCTTTAAAGGTGAAGGAATACTTTTTAATTTTTATTTTATGTTTTTCCTGCTAACTAATAAATTCTGCATCTTTCCTGTGTATTCACGACCCTGGGAAGCAAGGATGAAGCTTGGTGTTGGCAAATGTTCGATTTCGAGATTCCCAAAATTTCCCAAAAATATGCAATAAATTTTAGCAATTTTTGCAAATAAAAATAGTTGCGATTTGAAGCCCTTCCCGTGCGATTCAGAGCCTGTTATTGAAGACCGAAATTTTTATTTTGAAATTTAATTTAATTAATTTTTGGCAAATTTAAATTTAAATTAATCAATCTTAGGGCTTTTTAATTTCTATAATTTCAAAAACTCATACTTCAACAATATCCAAGTGACCTCAAAAATAACTCATCTTGTAGAGAATTAAATACTACAAATTAGTTATATTTTTTGAGATATTAAAAAATAATCATTGCCTAAAATAGGCAAAGTGAAGAAAAGAGTAATTTTGCTATAAAATGTCTTCGACCAATTTCATAAAAGTGCCTCTATTTAGTGTGAAGGGTTACTTTTTAATTTTTTATTTTATGTTATTCCTACTAATTAATAAATTCTGCATCTTGCCTGTGTATTCATGACTCTGGGAAGCAAGGATGAAGCTTGGTGTTGGCAAATGTTCAATTTCGAGATTCCCAAAAATTCCTAAAAATTGCATTAAATTTTAGCAATTTTTGCAAATCAAAATAGTTGCGATTTGAAGCCCTTCCCGTGCGATTCAGAGCCTGTTATTGAAGACCTAAATTTTTATTTTGAATTTAATTTAATTAATTTTTACCAAAATTAAATTTAATTTTAATTTAAAATAATCTTTTTGACTTTTAATTCTATAATTTCAAAAACTCATACTTCAACAATATCCAAGTGACCTCAAAAATAACTCATCTTGCAGAGAATTAAAGACTACATATTAGTTATATTTTTTGAGAAATTAAAAAATAATCATTGCCTAAAATAGG
The DNA here is from genome assembly GCA_000711775.1 of Oxytricha trifallax. NCBI lineage: Eukaryota > Ciliophora > Spirotrichea > Sporadotrichida > Oxytrichidae > Oxytricha > Oxytricha trifallax. Next base: position 9,465 of record ARYC01009003.1, on the reverse strand, counting down.
CAAAGTGAAGAAAAGAGAAAATTTGTTCAAAAATGTCCAAGACCAATTTCATAAAGTCAACTATTAAAGGGTGAAGGCTTACTTTATAAATTTTTGAATTATGTTTTTCCTGCTAACTAATAAATTCTGCATCTTTCCTGTCTATTCACGACCCTGGGAAGCAAGGATGAAGCTTGGTGTTGGCAAATGTTCGATTTCGAGATTCCATAAAATTCCAAAAATTGCAATAAATTTTAGCAATTTTTGCAAATAAAAATAGTTGCGATTTGAAGCCCTTCCCGTGCGATTCAGAGCCTGTTATTGAAGACCGAAATTTTTATTTTGAAATTTAATTTAATTAATTTTTGGCAAATTTAAATTTAAATTAATCAATCTTAGGGCTTTTTAATTTCTATAATTTCAAAAACTCATACTTCAACAATATCCAAGTGACCTCAAAAATAACTCATCTTGTAGAGAATTAAAGACTACATATTAGTTATATTTTCTCAGATTTTAAAAAATAATCATGCCTAAAATAGGCAAAGTGAAGAAAAGAGTAATTTTGCTATAAAATGTCTTCGACCAATTTCATAAAAGTGCCTCTTTAAAGGTGAAGGAATACTTTTTAATTTTTATTTTATGTTTTTCCTGCTAACTAATAAATTCTGCATCTTTCCTGTGTATTCACGACCCTGGGAAGCAATGATGAAGCTTGGTGTTGGCAAATGTTCGATTTCGAGATTCCCAAAATTTCCCAAAAATTGCAATAAATTTTAGCAATTTTTGCAAATAAAAATAGTTGCGATTTGAAGCCCTTCCCGTGCGATTCAGAGCCTGTTATTGAAGACCGAAATTTTTATTTTGAAATTTAATTTAATTAATTTTTGGCAAATTTAAATTTAAATTAATCAATCTTAGGGCTTTTTAATTTCTATAATTTCAAAAACTCATACTTCAACAATATCCAAGTGACCTCAAAAATAACTCATCTTGTAGAGAATTAAATACTACAAATTAGTTATATTTTTTGAGATATTAAAAAATAATCATTGCCTAAAATAGGCAAAGTGAAGAAAAGAGTAATTTTGCTATAAAATGTCTTCGACCAATTTCATAAAAGTGCCTCTTTAAAGGTGAAGGAATACTTTTTAATTTTTATTTTATGTTTTTCCTGCTAACTAATAAATTCTGCATCTTTCCTGTCTATTCACGACCCTGGGAAGCAAGGATGAAGCTTGGTGTTGGCAAATGTTCGATTTCGAGATTCCATAAAATTCCAAAAATTGCAATAAATTTTAGAGATTTTGGCAAATAAAAATAGTTGCGATTTGAAGCCCTTCCCGTGCGATTCAGAGCCTGTTATTGAAGACCGAAATTTTTATTTTAAATTTAATTTTCTTAAATTTATCATTAAATATTAAATTAGAAAGTTTTTTCTATGTTAGCCACTTATTTTTTTTGTGACTCCCTTTTATAGTTTATACTCACTTATGCCAACTGAGGGCAAGTAGTGGCTGCTATGCTTAATTTATTATGAACCTGTATTCGGTCTTTAATCTCAGTTTCTATACTATTTGAGTTGAATTCTCTTTAGACTTTTTTTTTGTATTACATGTTATTGCCTTGCTTTATTTTAGTTTCCTAGGCTATAGGGATTAGATTTTAGGTATGAATTTACTTTAAACATGAGATTACGAAATCCATTGAAGTCAAATTTAAGGATTTTTCTCTCACACCGGGTGAGTGTGCATAAGCTACCACGTTGAAAGGACAGGGAATATGTTTCCGAACAGTGGGAGGCGGTTAATCCTTTTATCATTCCCTGTCATCTTGTTTAATTCTAGAGCTCTGCTGTTCCGATTATGCTGGCATCATCTCGATTTAGGATGAGTTTAAGTGATAGCTGAAGTGGTTTTTCATAGATTTCTACTTCATGACTTTCAAGTCATCGGTATGGCACGTCAATTTATTCAGATACGTCTACTTTCGATTAAAATTAATTGTTTATTTTATCAATTACTAGTTTATGATAAATTTTTTTCATTAATAATCATTAACTACTAAGTACTATATTTATATTAGATATTTCTAAAAATACTTTCTATAAATTCAAAACCTCCTATCTTGAATAATCCAAAAGATCTTCCTATTGTCGCATCTAATATAGAATTTAAATAACATATTAATTTCTAAGAATTATCTTTGGCTGAACATCGTAAAATTTAGAAAGTGTGAATTTGATAAGAATTGTACATGGCAAGTTATTTAAATGTTCCTATTTAAAGGTGAAGTAATATTGTAAATTTTCATTTTATGCTTTTTCTTATTAATTGATAAATTCTGCAACTCATTTTAATTTAGATAGTTTATAATAAAATTATTGCTGCATTAGACATTTAAGTATTTGTTCTAAAATAAAATTAAATATGGCATCTTTCTGTTATTATTTATCATATAACTCAAATTTTTTATTTTATTTTAGAACTAATAAAAAAAGACATTCAAAAGATATTTATTAAAATAGTATTAACCATAGTTAATTTTTGTAAATAGCAAGGATTATAAAATGTAACTCGGATGAATCTCAATTGGAAAAATAATTCTAAGTTTAATTAATAAATTTAAAAATATAGCAAAACTCATAAGATATTAAATCTTTATAATTAGAATTTTATAATTTCTCAGATTTTTAGTTTAAATATTGATATGATTCTATCAAGACATATATTTTTAGATGTTCTTATAATAGGAATTTAAGATAAATCGTAGAGTAGTTGCAAAGAATATGAATTTAATATGCTATAATTAATACACGAAGATAATCTTATGCAATTGTTTTTAAGAAATTGGTCGACCTGATTAACTTGAATAAATTTATGAGAAAAATATTAAAATCTTGCTCATTTATCTTTTTAACAAAATGATCTTCAAATATGATATATCAAAGAGTATGCAAAATACACATTCAAATAAAAGACAAAAGACTGTTTGTATTAAATTCTGATAAAAATGGTGAAGTCAATTAATATTCGCTTAGAATTTTCCTTACTTTCATGAAAATCGCAACTATTTAAAAAGGAAAGATACAACAGAATTTTAAAAGTATATATCTACATGTAAGTAAGCTCATTTTATAGATATTACTTTTAGTTTAATCTTAATTTGTAAATTTAATTATATAAAGATAAATGTCTAATTATAATTAACACAAATTATCTAGCATGATAGGCCTAAATATAGAGAAATGGCAACAGAAGAACAAAATTTACACAGTCAAAGAAGCATTCAATAGAAGATAGAGATGTCATGTATATATGTAAAGAAGTATAAGAATTAAGGAATTAAGTAATCAAATTGAAGATTTTTGAGAAAAAAGTTTAATAAAATATTACCAACGTTTCCCTATTAAATTAGTATATTAAATATATTTTATATTGACCATTATAAATATTATGGTTCAAATCATAAAAATGATATAAGTATGTTTAAAATATAAAAATGTATACTTATTACAAGAGTTATCTAATAACACCATACTCTGATCAATATATTTTGCAGTTTTTACTATAACTTTATTTAAAAAAGAATGAAAATTTTACACTAGAATTAATTGGTTTTAATTTATCAGAATTACTCAATCAATCCTAATAATTTTATTTGTGATTTCCCAATATTTATTATTTAATTAACATTTAAAAGTTTATTCAATTTCTTTTTTATATATAATTATTATCATAAACAAATTAAATTTTTTCATAATCGTTAACTTCATATTTATCACTGGATTCATCATACTCATCATATTCAGACAATGTCAGTTTTACTTGTCAGTCATTATGTGTAATTCTTCAAGTTATATGTCTTTTGCCAATACATCTGGATTTTTAAGTAAAACCAACAAGAAGAGATTGTGAGATACAATATCTATTTATTTTTTAAGGTAAATTTACAGAACCAATAAGTGTCTCATTTATAAATACACTTCTTGTAAATTCGGTTTTAATTAATATAAAATTAAATTAAAGATTCTAGCACAATTACCATTAATACTAAATCATACCTATAATTAAGTTTGCAATGTTAAAACAAAATGAATTATTTTTGTTTTATATAAAATAATATATAATAGACTACTTGACTGAAATTAGTTGAACAGAGTCAAATAAATGATTCCAAATCTAAACCATTGATTTTTGGGTTGTACTTATTTTACTCTTGATGCGATTGAAAAATCATTTTACATCCGCTTATTATTGGTTTCGCCATTTCTTTTATCAAATTGGGAACCTAAACTCATATTTAGGATAATTTATATTTATATGATATACGAGCATATTAATGTAAATATATATCTTCCTTATCATATCATAGAATATCTTCTCTTGAAATTCATTTAAATATCTACCATTTAAGATAAATGTGTTGGTTAGAAAATTTTTCATTTATTAGAACACAAATGTTCATTAGCTTTCGAGCAAGATATCACCATTTATGAATATATATACACAAGTTTCCTTAGCACTTTCTATTATAATGATCCAATAATTTGTCGAAGAGAGAGTTCTTAAACCAGTTGCATTTATATAAGGCTATTAACAACAACAAGTTAAGTAACTTGAATTTGTAAATCAAAAGAACAAAGACCTTTATTTAGCAGTCTCTTCTAGCAATAAACCACCATGAGTGAGGAGAAAGCAAAGATCATTAATCTTGCCTGTAGACTAGGAGTAGAAGCTTACGGTTTGAATTCTGAGAGTCAGGACAATGGTGCAAATAATACTACTAAGAATTTATTATAATTTATTAATGGTTAAACGTTTCTAATAATTGGATAATCTTTATATTCAGGCTAAGTCTTTGCAAGTAACACTCTTTTGATTTAGTGGTATCATCTATTATATCACAATTGATAGAGATTTCTATTTTGCTTTGAAAAGTATTGATAAATTAGTGACAACTAAAAATAGATCTGACTAGTGAATAAATAATAAAATATTTACAAGCCGCAAAATATATCTAAAATAACGTAACATTATTAAGGAAGAAATGCAAAGTTTAATAACTGTTGGCTATTATAATAATCAAATTAATTTTAAGTGCCAATTAGAATAAGTACCCAATTTGTTCACTATAAACTGTCAAATGTTTATATGTTGAAGTATCTTTATTAAATTGGTATTCAATAAATCATTTTATTCAACTATATATTTATTATCATTTTATATTAAATTTCTACTTTAGTATTCATTTTTGCGTTACAAGCAAATATTTAAATCAAGAGTATTACACTATTTTACTGGAATAAGTCCCAGTATTAATATATGTATAGAATTAAATAATAAAATTACGGGCATAATATCTTCACACATATTTAAAGCCTTAGATGTTTTCCTTTATATATTAAGGAAAGCTTCTTTCAATGTTTAGACATTGAGATTTATTGTAAACTCTTTTGTAATATATGCAACTACATAGTTTTTATTTGTTAGCTAATTCTTTTACTTCCTTCGCTATTGGTTTATTCTTGTTTTCAATGTTTAATCAATCAAATACTACTGAGAGAAAGAGATTTATGTTTAAGTTCCTCTCCTAGTCAGTTATGAATATGGGTCATGACGAGTTATATGCGGCAAAGTCTGAATGTTTGAGCGTGCATTACTGTGATATTAGTTGGAGGATTTTAAATCGTGGAACTTAGTCAAATAAGATACCTTAAAAGATTGTGAATAATAGAGAAATATAAGGGTGTTAAAATTCATAAACTGTCATTTAATATTAAAGAGTAAATTAAGTTACAGGGACTAATCGGAAAAATACAAGTAATAATATAAAGTAATTCATAAAAATAAATATAAAAGCAATTATTAATTGAATATAACATATTAATTTTTAGTATGCTTAAAATGTTTTTCAAATGCATAATAAATAAATAATATAAATATATAATGTTAAAGTTATTATTAATAAAAATCAATTTTATATATATCACAAACTCTATTAGTGACAGCGCAAACGATTACAAACTAAATTACTTATTACCATAATTATGTGTTAATAATTTGATTAATGCCTTTATTTATTTAAGCAATTTTCAGTATAATGCTGATAAATTAAATGACTTGCCTAAATCTAATAAGTAAGTAATAAATTAGATTGTTAATAAAAGGAACTGTGACGACAAGTCTATATGGTACACATTCTTGTAAACTTAGAAACAACTAATTTAATTAACTCTTCTCCATCTATGGAAGTAGAGGACAAAGCACTTTCAACAGCCTCGCATCGTTCAGAAGCGAGTTTGATTATGGACAACAAGACGAGGACTTGGAAATTGATAGCTAACTATATGAAGACGATTTCATAACAAACACATTTGTTACTTACTACTAAATATTCAAAGAACTACACCATGGAAATATACCCTTTGAAGATGATTCTTTCGATTTCTCTCCAAAAAAGAAAAACTACTAGAGCAAACAATACCTAGTTAGAAACTTCTCTTAATCTCATTAAAAAGCAAGAACTCAATTACCAGAACTAAAATAGTACACAGTTTAACTGATAAATTCCTATATACCTACTTCTTCAGTGAATCTTTCAAAATATAATTATTCCTTCACTAAGATATTTAATAACCTTGCTATAAAAGAAAAATTAAACTAGTAAAGTTTAAATGCATTCGAGTAAAACATCCTAATGTAAAAGAAAAACAAGTATACGCTCAAACAGAGTGTGCTTACTCCGAAAATTCACAATTCAGTCGAGAACTTCTAAAACTCACAAATCCAGAGACCCTTAAACCAAAACCCAACAACTAAATAGGAAAAGTAGAAAATGGAGTTAACTCCTCAAACTAGAATCATAAAAACAGATAAATTATTTTAACCAAATGATTAAAGACAGCCTTAGAAGCCAACAATCTATAACCTTGGTAGATAAAAATTCAACTAACTAATAAATCAATTCCCAAACACGGTAACATCTCTGATTTAAAACTTTGAACCCCAACAAGCAGGGTAAAAAAGTAACCCAAAATAAAATTTCTCGTTTGGTGAAAGCCATCTTAGTTCGATTTCAAAAGTTGAGTACTCAATAGAGATCTTATAAATACATCACGATTAAAAATCAGACCAGTTTCTGATCAATACTTCAACAGTAACTGACTAGTCACCCGACAACATATTAAGACAATAAAACAACATAAAGATAGACATACTACTAAGAACGAATAAAGTTTAAACTAAAATGCTCCTCAGCAATACCTAAAATATTTATTCAAAATGAGATTAGATTTTAACTTCTACAAAAACTAATAGGTTTTAAGAAAACCAACCAAGATCCTAAATTAAATTAGCAGGAAATCTAAATGCTCAACTAACTCTGTCCACTGTTCAAATAGAAGTTAAGAAGTACACAAGAAAGAGCACTTCTCATTAACATAATACAATAAGCTTAAAATGACATGGTTAGATAGACTTAATCTTCAAACCACACCATCTCTAAAAAAGACAAGAAAAAAGAGAATGAAGAAAGAAAGAAGAACAAATGGCTTGACAAGAGAGAGAAAAAAGAAGAATTTTAATAAATTTAGTTTTGAAGTTAGTAATGACCAATATAATACAAAACTAACTATTTAAGGCTTGACCCTTATATATTACCACATATAAATGATCGGGTCCCAGAGACCTCAATCTGATCTAGTTATAATCATTATTATTCTTATTATTATTATTATTATTAGTAATAATCTCTTCTGTTTTTATTATTAGGATGGATTTAAAACTAATTTTATTATCCATTTTTATTTATAAATTAGTCTGTTAATTTATAGCTTAAAAATCAAAAGTATTGATTCCTTTGGTCACTTTATTGTCAGCACTAATGCAGTAATTAGTTAAGTGTAATGTTTATATATGACGGTGTATTTAGTCTATTTGGCAATTCAAAATTAATAATATTAAGGGATGATGTTTATCAGCATATTATATTTTCTTTCTAGTTTATAACTATTTTATTCAAGATTATCATTTATTTGATATCTTAATTGTCGAGGTTTTACAGTTCCTGTTTATCTGTAAATTAAATACTTAAAAGTACGTATGAGCTACGAGTACAAAGTAGCACATTTAAGTTGCTTGACCCAAAATGATTACTTAATATACAACATGTTTAATTTATTAGTTTAATTTTTTACTTGATTGTGTTCTCAATTTGTTCTAGTTTAGATTAATTGTAGTAATTTGAGTTGATAAAATGTCGTGATAATTGTTTATTTAATGGTTAGATTATTTAGTATCAATGAGGATCTGAAATTAATATAGACAATTTCAGTAAGACATTATTATAACTATTTTCAAATCATTGTTAAGAGAATAATTTTTTATGGATTAAGGAAGTTGTATAAATTAGATAAAAGTATAAATAATAGTCAAGTTAATTTCAATTTTTGAACACCATTTAATTGATTTAAACGTTTTTTTTAATATTTTAACCATATTGATAAGTGTCTGTTTAATAAGTTTCATAGTTACAAAATTATAATCTAAGTTTTATTAATATTAGTACATCTTACCATGTATAAATTTTATTTGACTTCATTTTAATGGAACTGCGAAAGGTCTAAATCACATTCCAGCATAATGCAAAACTTAGCAAACGAAGTCAACAGATACAATAAAATTGCCTTTACTCAAAGCCACTGAATCAGGAACACAACTATTCACAAATAAAGATTGCAAAAATAGGTAACGTTAGAGTATATTAGATGAACGGTCATATAATTGCAAGCATCATAAACCAAAAATTTATTAAGCACTCCTGCTGATTTAATCTAAGTTTATGACAAATTTATTACTTCTTGGAATACCGACAATAATTGTTGCTCTTTGTGATGTAGATATGATAATAGTTGCGTATTTGTAGGGTCTTTGCAGCATTTGATTTAAAGATCATGATGAATCAATCTAATATTGGTTGAGATTGTCCGTATATGCTGGAAAAATGAATGAAAAAAAAGAGTGGCGTCAGAAAGTATTGAATTCAATACTGAGTTCTCTTAAATCATATCTGAATCTCTTTGCTCATGAGAGTGCTACCCTTGTTGCAATTATGTCATAGCAGAGAACTTTAAATACCAAAATGGATGTGAACGCGAGTCGAATAGTAGAAAACGACGCCATAATCAGTATGAAGGATAACACAGGTATATGAGCGAGCCTGTAGGAAAGTAAGAAATCTCCTTTGAAAGTCAGATCAAACTAATCGGATTTCATCAAGTCATTTCCATTTCTTCAAGAAGGAAATCATACAGATATCACAGGAATGCAACATATAGAGGAATGCATAACATTCAAGGCGATCGTTGAATGATAAAAATGCAACAACATAAAAAACATGTAAAAGGTGCTTGGGTAAAGGACATAATATGGTTTGTAAATCAAAGATGCAAAATTGTCTCACGAGAAAGGACACTTGTCTGAGTCG